>PYAF01000144.1:412354-433996 GCA_007407185.1 Glycine tomentella | reverse complement strand
CTCAACAGGTGAGCTCATCTTGCTTCCTGAATAGATGCATAACTCACTTCCCACTGGCTTCCTTAGGTTTTGCATACCCTGCAAGGTATTTGAAACATGGATTGTAGAACCAGAGTCAATCCACCATGTGTTATGATTTATGTTTATCATATTAGATTCATAACAAACTAAAGAGATAGATATACCTTTCTTTTCAAACGATTGTTTGAACTTAGAACAATCTTTCTTCATGTGCCCTTTCTTTTTACAGAAAAAGCATCGAGATGGTTCCTTCTTAATTCCACCCTGGGTTGGTATTTTACCATTTCCCTTGTTCTTGTCATCCCTTCTCTTGTCCCTTTTCTCCATTGTGAGCATGGAACTCTCTCCTTGTTCCATCTGCAACCTTCCCTCTTCCTGAACACACATGGTCATAAGTTCATTAATAGACCATTTTTCTTTATGTGTGTTGTAGGATATTTTAAAGGGGCCATATGGTGCTGGGAGAGTATTCAAAATAAAGTGGACAAGAAAACTGTCAGACATATCCACCTCCAAAGTTTTCAACTTAGCTGCAATGTCCCTCATCTGCATAATGTGCTCACGCACACCCTTCACGGCAGTGAGCTTCATGGAAGAGAATCTCATGATTAGGGTACTGGCCAATGCTTTTTCCGAAGTCTCAAATTGCTCATCAATAGACTTTAGGAGCATTCTAGCATTGTCATATTTTTCAACTGAACCCCTAATACCAGCAGATATATTAGTCTTAATGAACATGACACACAGACGATTGGATCTATCCCATTTTTCATAAAGATCCACCGCATCTGGCTCACTGTCCTCAGTGATCGCTGGCGGCTCAGGTTTCCTGATAGCATAATCAATATCCATATATCCCAAGTTCAAGAGGATTCTTTCCTTCCAGATAGGGTAGTTATCCCCTTTCAGTTCAGGAACTTCAATAGAGTTAATAGGCTGTATGACTGCAAAATTATATGCTTATAATTAAGATTTGAGACAAAATATAATAATAATATATCATGATTTACCAATGTAAGTCATGCTCAAAATTAATTATGAATTTAGCGACATAAAATTTGCCTGTGGGCTAAAATTTTAATTCAATCAAATTCATGTGAAATCATGATAAAACTATTTCGTTATATTTCCTGATTCCTGTAGGCATGTCAAGAAATATAATTTAATATTTTATCCTAATTAATCATATTAAACTATAATAGAAATTCCTGTGGGATAATATCTATTATATTATATATGACTAATTACAATTAATATTATTTACCTTATATGATCTATAGGCTCTTAATATATAATTTAAATAATTAAAGTTGCTGTGGCTAAGCTTTAATTAATTAAACTATAAAGATCACAAAATATTCTCTTATTTCCATAATAAATTTTATTGCAATTAACCATAAACAATAAAATTAAATAATTAATCATTTAGATTAATTAATTCTTAATAAGAACTAAATATTTACATAATATCCTCAATAATGTAAATAAATTAAAATAATACTACATATAGTTATTCAATATGTTCATTTATAAATCAATTATTTAACATAATATTGTATGCTTAAACCAATTCCATAATTAAACATACAATCTAAATAATCTAAACCCATAATTCATAATTCCAGCAATTTATTGCATAAGTAAATAAATTATGAGGAATATAAATTAAATTAAAAGGCTCTTAATATAAGATCCACACATAACGATATAACTAGCAGCAAAAGCGACTAAATAGCAAGAATCATACAGTGGCTCAGCGGTCTATGCAGACGTTTTCAGATGAATGGTAATGGGTTCGAAACCCAGCAACTTAGAAAACGTGTGATTTTTTTTTTTAATACCGTTCATCTTCAACCTCCAGCCGGGTCGGCCTGACCCGCTTATGATCCAGTACGAAACCCGATGGGTTTTAGTCATTTAGGCATCAAAATCAACGATTTAAAACACAGAACTTCATGAAATCTCATTTCCTTATGATTTCCAAACTCAATATGCATCGAGCACTTGTAAATCACAATCTTAAAATTAAGAAATATTTCAGACGCATAATAGTAAGCAAAGCAGAGGTATACAAAGGCTCTGATACCAAATGTAAGTCATAAATACTAATGCGGAATATAATAGGCTTATAAATACCTCCCGCCATTGCTCCGAGCTTGTATTGTTGATTCTGAGTCTTCCAATCTTTTGCTCTCACGCACTGATGGTGTATAGTTATGTATGGAGAGTAAGTCTTGGGGACCCAAAAGGAGGAAAGCACACTGCTATATATAAAATCCTTGCCATCAAAGGATTCGGTTGTGCCCCTATAAAATCTCCACAAATCTGAGCCAACGTTTTAGTTTGTTTTGCCAAAGTGAACGTTGCTATAATATTGGGATAGTTTGTTAGTGGGTAGTTTCAAAACTGAACGTGGACCACACTCAAGATAAAACCAACAACACTGACATTGGATGATGTGGCCTCGCTCTTGCATATCCCTGTTATGGGAGCGTTCCACTCCTATGATGCAATCAACGTAGGAGAGGCCATTACGTTGTTGGTTGAATTGCTAGACATAACCGTTGAAGAAGCCGAAGTTGAGACTGCCCAATGCCATGGGGCATATGTTCGATTGTCGTGGCTGCGAGAGTTATATGATGTGAAGTGTCAGGCTAGGCAATGGATATTAGTAGCCAGGGCATATTTTCTTCATCTTGTGGGATGCACTTTGTTTGTTAACAAGAGTGCCACACATATAGGTGTTGCGTTCAAGAAGTTTCATTAGTTGTTGCATTTCTGTATTATTGCCTCTTATGCGTGTCCGATATGCATATTTTGCATTGTATATTTGCTTCAAACCTTTGACACTATTGGCATTATGCTCCTTCAAAGTTAGAAGAGTACTCTTTGATTTCACCATAGACCTTGTCATATCAACAACAATGATCTTTTCCTCCTCAGTTAGTCGATCAACATATGAATGTCCACAGAATGACTTAGCCAAAGCATGATTATGATTGCCACATATTAGCTTCACCATCCACCCTTAACCTCCCGAGACCGGTTTGCCCTGCAGCTTAAAAGGACAATCACATTTTCTAGTGCTAGTTGTTGAAGGTGTCAAACCTTTTTTCCATGCTCTGTACTTTCCACTCCTTTCACAACCAATTAACACAAATAATTGCCTTCCAATCTTTCCAGTTGACATGTCACTCCTTATTATGACAACTACAAAACCATTATCATATGCGACAGTACGAGCCCATTTCAATACGGCATCACAGGTTTCAAACATCTACACAAATGGATAATTCATCTTCGATCTTCTTAATTCAATCATTTAACTAGATTCAAAACCATATAAATACCTTAGACATTTTGAACGCTGCAGAGCAATCAATTAAACAATTATTATTTTCAAACGCATCAGGGTCCCCTCCAATGTCTTCATTGATATTAATTTCTTCAGACATAATACTATCATACATCCACTCATCGTTATCCATCCTAACAAATTAAAATAAAACATTAACAAAAACATCTGCATAATAATAATGATTACAAACATTACATTCATAACATAAAACAAATACAATAAACTTTTGTATCAACATTAAGAAAAAAAATATTAAGCTTAATTCAATAAAGTGTTAATTAAAAATTAATAAATAATTTTAACAAAACATTCAAAGACCAATAATACCATTTACATAAACAATCCAAAAAATAAACCTATTGTATTCATCCACAAATATTACAATATCTATCGAATTTATTACATATAAATTTTCAACTTAAAATCAAATTCTCAAAAATATAAAATATTAAAATTAATTTATTTTTTTAAAAAAAATCCTATATACGGATTGGATAATTCGTATGGTTCATTCGGATTGAATAATCCGTATGGTTCATACAGATTAGGCAATCCGTAAGAATCATACGGATTAGCTAATCCGTATGAAGCATAGGGATTGGACAATCCATAAGAACCTTACAGATTAGGTAATCCGTATGATTCTTACGGATTGCCTAATCCGTATGCTTCATACGGACCACCAACTGCACACGGATTTGATAATCCGTATGAAACAAAAAAACCAGACTCACCTCGCTGCACCCACCATGACGCCATCGGCCGCTCCACTCCGACGAACCACTGCATTAAATCACCACCCAACAACCACCAACGAAAGCAAAACCACCAATGCACAACTCAAAGACACCAAAACGCAAAAAACAAAAAGCAAAAATGAGTACGGTATCAAAGCCAACGAATATAACAACGAAGAAATGGCTAGGGGCATTTACGGAATTTTAAACATGTTAAATGGTGTATGAAAAATTGATATGGTGTATGAAGCACACCCCCAAGTTGTGTCCCAAACGAGACAATTGCTGTTATGGTAATATTGAAGGGCAGTAGGCCTAGCACCCATGATGGAGGTGCTACGGAATATGCCCAATACAATGTCAAATGGTCCAGCAAGTGGTGACTAAGGTGGGCCAAGAAGGAAATGGGTGTTGTAAAGAAGTTGACATGAATTCTAGGAATCTTTTCTTGCACCTAATATATTTTTCAGACACCCATGAAAGGAAAAATTAAAAATACTTTTACGTAATATGGATCACATTTACATTATTAACACGACACTCTAACCAACTGAATTAATAGATCAATTATGTTAAAAAGTTATTGATGTTGCTATATATAACACTAAAATTTCTAATGTATATTTAATACACTTATAAGTTTATATAATAAATTTTGTAACAATTAATTTTGATCTAATAATATTTTTTTTGCATATATAAATTTTTATTATACCTATGATTTTTATTTAAAATTTATATATGTAAAAAATACATTATTAAATCAAAATTAATTGTTAATAAATTTTTTATGTAAACTTTATATATGCATTAGAAATTTTAGTATTTTATATACCGACATTAATTATTTTTTAATATAATTGGTCTATTAGCTCAGTTGATTAGAGCGTCCCTCTTACTGCTGGGTGCAAAAAGAAATGTTATGCCCTCTCAAATTCGAGTAAGTGATAAGTGCCCTATTTTAGTAAAATCTAGGTTTACAATCGTAACACCCCGTGTGCACCCGGTGTATTAACATATTATTTATCAGAATAGGGCTTAATCACTTTAATTAAAAACTTTTGCGGAAGTACAATCGAAAACTATATTGCTTGATTACATTATGTATGGAACATATAACATCTCATTACAAAACAACCCAAGCCCCTGCTGATCCAGAAACACATAAACATAACCATAGGCAAATAAACACAAGTATCTCAATAGATAAAGTCAGGAGGAAACATCAGTTACATAACATAAATTGGATTATGTACATATACATCATCTGATACTCGAAGCGTCTATACAAAAGAATAAGCATCCGAGTGCTTTTGATCTCAAACATCCTTCCTCACACGAGGGCATACATAGATATATACAAAGCAACATAATATGTGTGCACACACACACACACATCTTCCCTCTACAGGGGTACAAAACCATCATCAAAACAAAACTGAGCCACCCAGCTCTTCCTGCTGCCACACGGCCAAGTAGATCTTGTCTCTACTGGGGCCTCCCGCCTTGAGACCGCTCCTCTCTGCCAGAAGAGTCACCTGAAACAACATAAGCCCCACACGGGGTGAGATATACATCTCAGTAAGCTTAGGGTCCTTGGAGGCATCTCCTCCACCCTGGCTCACTTTCCATGACACACGTCATCCAGGCATCACAATCAATCTCGGCCCTCATAACAATACATAGCCAAGTCATCTAGCTCTAATGTATACTGCGGAACTACGCCGCCACAGTGTATCATCATCAACACCACGATGCATTATCATCAGCATCAAACCTCAGTGTGAGACCGGAACTCACACCCGTGCCATCCCATTGGGAGCTACCCCTTACGCATGGATGCACGTATATGGTACCTCCGAGAATAGGTTTCAACCGTGACGGGACCACCTATCTCTTGGTCTTAAGGGATCATCATCACCCAAGAGCAAACCAAGCTAGGAGGTGCGCTCTTCTCCTAGGGAGGCCCATATCTATCTAACTGGCCAGAAGATCTAATCACAGGTATCCATACATACAAGGCATAGATTCATGCATACATATCATTATGAGAAAGCAACACCAATGCAATGCATGCACCATGAATGCAACCATCACTCCCTCGGAGTATAGTGGAACACAGCGGTGGGAAATATCCCCAAGGGACCAAGAACTTACCTAGAAAAGTCGTGCTCTGTAGTTCGATCCTTGATCTGTGGTCTACGCCACTGACACCCTCGGTGTCACGCCCTATACAAGGCATACAACTTAAATCAAAACCAAAGCACCCACGCAAGGCATAAACATATAACTTGGTTCTCAACCGTCACAATGAAAGGAACGTCCTTCCTTTCCAAAATCTCAAAGTCATCTAACTTAAGGTTATCAAGGCTCATCAATCACTAACAATACATAGACCCTCGGTGGTCTATCTTGGCCTAGCCAAAGCACTAGAGTCTCCACAAGACTCGGTGCAAGCCAACATTAAGAGCTCAAAGCTCTATACAGATCAAAAGCTCAAAGATTCACATATGGCTTGAACGGTTCTTTTCACACACAAGATACTATTCCAACAGCCTCTCAAGAACATCAAAACCCTATACCAAGGCTCTTGCATGTCACAACATAGTCAAGCAACTCAGCATACTACTATACATGCATTACATAGAGCCAAGAATCAAAGTGCACCAAATTAACATTTGAGAGCTAATCCTTCATCCTCACAACATTCTAAACACATGTTTCTAATGGATCCAAGGCTAATACTAGCTCTATCACAAGTGGGTCACTATTCACCCAAAACCCCAACTCACAAATTAAACGGTGAATCTCGAGTTTCTTACCTCAAAGATGGTAAGGAAGACCTCTGGACCACTTCCCCTAGCCCGGGTGTCCGTGAATCGCCGTCGTTCCTCGCCGAACTCGAGTTCTAAGAACTTCCCTTGAGAAAGGGATTTCTCTTATTTGGGGTTTCTAAGGGAGATTGATGAAGGATTCAAGCTCACCAAGTGTTTTCCAACAAGATTGGTGTTTAAGGGAGGTGATTTGGTGAACAAACAAAGGTTTAGGAAGCTTGGGAGCTTCAAAAATGGCAGAATGGCGCTGGGGGAAGAAGAAAGAAGGTTTTTCCCTTCACTATCAGCGTGAGGTCCACGCTACCAGCGTGACATTCCAGTGAAAAAATAGCTTTCTGGAGCACTTCCCACACTATCAGCGTGAGGCCCACGCTACCAGCGTGGCATTCCAGTCGTCGCTAAATCCGTCGCTAATTCTGTCGCTAATTCCGTCACCAAAGCTTTTTGCGACCGAAAATTGAAAATTTAAACTTCTTTTTCTTTTTTCTTTATATATATAGCCAAGGTTATTATAACAATGTCGGCACTTATCTTTTTATCTTAGTAAATTTGCTTATAAACTTACCCTAAACCTAGTCAATTTGTATTTAGTACTTATGTAAATATTGTTTTGAGGGATTAGTCCAATCATGTGTTATATTTTGATAGGTTCCGATGACTTCCAAAGCATCAAAGCAAGCAAAAAGGGCATAAAGATCAAAATTGGGGGTGTCAGAAGCAAAAAGGCCCAGGCCAAAGACCTTTCTTCATCACTAAGCATTTAACTCGCCCAGGCGAGCCTCCTCAGGCTAAATCACTCACCCAGGCGAGCAAACACAGGCAAAATCACTCGCCTGGGCGAGTAAACATAAGCAGCACCCCAAAATCTATTAATAGCCACGAAAATGTTGTAACAAAGCATGCTCCTTAGGTACGTAGGATTAGCTTAGGATAGCTTAGGGAGAGTGAGAGAAGTGAGAATTAGTGTGGAGACTCTGCCGAAAAGAAGCGGTGATGGTTCCCTTCATCAATTCTTCCCTTGAGGAGGTGCTCTCTACAATGATTGGCTAGCTTCTTTTGAGGATTGGATGTAATCTTCTTACCCTTATGTATCTCTTTTAATATTTATTTATGCATGAATCTTTTCTATTCCTTATTGGTATTTTCATTTTGTTCTTAATGCTTGATTCTACTTGATCACTAGTTTCATGAATTTAAATTCTAAGCTTGACTGGAAGTGCCCTTAGGATTTGAACTGAATGATTTTACTCATTATGTTACGTTGCTAGGAATAGGGCATAACATTTTGATTGCATAAAGCATGTGATAATGATTATAATGCTGGGGTATTTACTTCATATGCGAGGGATCGATATTCGGTAGATATCCTTAGGATTCTCGAATGGGAGGAATCGATTCGCGGTGAAATAATTTGTGCATCAATAATGATAGAAAATGATTTATATATGGTAAAGTTAATTGAATACTAAGGGTATGAATGATGAAACTCAATCCCACTTTCTCATAAATATATTTCATTTTACTAGTTTAGTAATTTTTCGTTACTTTCGTAATCACATGAAATTTCGTTCATCCTTATTGTACATAACTATTGAACTGTTAAGTTTTGTTTGGATTAACTGAGTAGCTCAAGTCCCTATGGAGAGGATCTTTATAAATTTTGTAACTTACAACAACAAATTGGTACGCTTGCCAAAAGTTCTAACAGTAAGCCTAGAGGAGAGGAGGATAAGACCTCATTTTTAACTTGATGGATGCCTAAGAGGATGGGTTTATGAGAGATAGGATAAAGTGGAGATTTGATGTTCTCAGGAGGTTAAGGTCAGTTGCTTCAAGGTCTGATGGGTGTACTGAGCAAAGAATCTTCGCTTCGAAGAGGATAAAACTCACTAAAATGGACTATTTTACGAAAATTCATGCGGTGAATGATGATAGTATTGTGTTTTGCAACAAAGGTTATTGGAAGAGGAAAAATGAGGGGGATTCAAAAGGAATATGGGATACAAATGGGGATGTCATATATATAGGCATAAAGTGGGGAACATGGTGGGAAAATTAGTTAGTATGGAAGAGAGGGATAAAGGGCATTGAGGGAGTTAAAAGATGCCATCAAGGGAGGGATGATGAGTTGTTATGATGATGCTCTCATATAATGTGAGAGGGTTAGGGGATGGGGTCAAATAGAGATCAATAAGGGAGGTGATTATGATGAAAGAAGGAATCCAAGTAGCTTGTTTTCAAGAAACAAAGAACGAGAGGGGGAGGGGGGATAAAATTCTATGTAAAACAATTTGGGGGAGATAGTGAGGCGGAATGGAGGAAGTGTCCAACTAATAATATGGTGGGTGGGCTTCTTTGTCTTTGGAATAGTGATTTCTTGAAAGTGAAGAACCATTTTATGGGGGATGGTCTCATTGGGTTGGAGGAGGTGTGGAAAGAGTGAAGTATAATAATAAATCACACCAGAGTGAGGGTTGAATAGTGTGTTAGCCAAAATATAAAATATTTTTGAAATGGAAAGTGTTTATAATAAACAAGTTTATAAAATCCTCGTCTAGTGACTAAAAGTGCATTGTCGTCCAATGATGTATAAAGCTTATTTTTCAGTAAAAACCTTGTGTGCCAAATGTATCAATAATGTACTTTGAAATACTTTAGTAAGCTAAAGAATAGTAGTAAAAATACTTCGTTTTATACTAGTTCACTTAACCTGAGCTACGTCCAGTTCTCTTTGACCTTAGTAAAGGATTTCACTAATCAAACTTGATTACAACAAGTATTCTCAAGGCCACTACTAGTATAACCCTTAGACTCCCCCTGAATCTAAGAACACCCAAGTATTGTTTTTTCACTAAGTCACTCCTGACTTTCACAAATAAAAGTTTTGTAACATCCCAGGCGCTGACGAGGGCGGGGAGTGATCGCCGGTACAATGAGGCACAGAGAAGGAGTGGCTCCTAGCAGGCTTCCAGCGGGAGGGGTACATGAATGAATCGAATACACACTCGAACGAAAGGGATCTAGTGGCTGTACAGGTATGAGACTGTAGAGTTGATGATAACTTAAAGGAAATAATAGGTACTACCTATACCAACAAGGTGCATCTACTTTTCGGTAGCCCATAACTTAAGAACTCCACAGTTAAGCATGTTTGACTTGGAACAATTCTGGGATGGGTGACCTCCTAGGAAGTTTCTCAGAAAGTGTGTGAGTGAGGACAAAGCACGCTGAAAAGTCTTGTGTTGGTATGTGGGGACAGTCATTGATCCTGCAAGTGGCCGGGCGTTACAAGTTTGATATAGAATCAGAGATTCTTTACAACACTTAACGAGTGAATTTACAATGAAGTTCCAATCTCTCACAAGTACTTTGTATATCACAAATGATAGAATTTCTTAAGCTCAATGTATTTATCTATAAATGCTTTTCTTTTCCCTTGTTTCTTGATTCATGACTCTTGTTTTTCTGTATGAGTTCGTTGTTTTTCTTCAATCCTTGATATTGTATATATAAGTAGAGAGAAACTCATAATTGTGGAGAGTATCTTCAGGATTGAATAATATGACCTTTGTGTAGATTGATCTTGTTTCTTGAAATAAGCAGATATTGAGAGTTTTTGTCTTATAGGATCAAGACTTTCCATATTTGTCATTCATAACTCAATAGTGTTGTTAGACTTATAAAAAGAAATATAAGATTGATTCGTAGGCATATTCCTTTTAAGTATAATCATATAAACTGACATAAATGGATAATTCAAATAAAATGCATATTCCAATCAGTGTTTGGATGGATTAGACGAGTACTTCGTACTTCCACCAGACGAGGTATCCACTAATAGATAAGTCTCACCTAGTGTTGCTTCCAGTTATCAAACCTGTTGACTTACATACAACAAAATGGTTAATACAAATTTATATCTTTGTTTTCATCAAAACTGATAGTGCCATATTTTAGTTATTTTCGGGATTATAATGCTTGCACTTATCTTTTGATTTCAGTAGTTTTATTATAAATTTCCCTTAATTCTAGTTGTTTTATATTTTGTACATTTATAAATGTTGTTGTTTTAAATTTGGAAGATTTATCCATACAATTTTATATTTTGTACATTTATAAATGTTGTTTAAATTTGGAAGATTTATCCATACAATATTATATTTTGTACATGTATACATGTTGTTGGTTAAATTTGGAAGCTTTATCCATACAATTGTAATGTTTTGATAGGTATTTGATGGATCAAGAAACCAAGCCAAGATGAAGGACAAAATGGTCAAATTCACAAGTTTCCAGAGTGCAATTCGCTCAGACTAGCATTCAACTTACTCAGCTAATGAGGTTACTTCTTCCTGAAGCAACCAACTCGCTTGGGCGAGTTACCTTACTTCAGCCAGAAGTAACCAACTTGCCTGGGTAAGTTTAGCTCACCTAGGCGAGTTGGTCTGACATGTCTTGGACCAAAAGTGTATAAATCCATGCAAATGAAGACCAACAGAAGAATGAACCAGTAGAGAGAGAGAGCACGAAAGAAACAAGAAGAGAACGATCCAAGGAGAGAGAAGAAAGAGAAGTGGAGTTGGAGCTGTAGAGAAGTGATCAGGGATCACATTCTTCATCATTTCATCTGTTGATCTTGTGCTCTACACAATGATTGGCTAGTTTCTCTAAAGGGTTGGATGTAATCTTTGTGGCCTAATGTATCTCTTTTGATATTTGATATATATATATATATATATATATATATGAATCATTTCTACTCAATGCTGGTGATTTCATTCTGTTCGTAATGCTTGATTCTACTTGATCACTAGTTTCATGAAATTGGATTCTAAGTTTGACTGGAAAGTGATCTTAGAATTTGAACTGAATGATTTTACTTTTTACGTTATGTTGCTAGGAATAAAGCATAACATTTTGATTGAAAATAGCACGAGATTGTGATTGTAATGCTAGGTTATTTACTTCATATGCGAGGGATCGATATTAGTTAAATATCCTTAGGATTCTCGAATGCGAGAGATCGATTCGGGATGAATTATTGTGTGCATCAGTAATGTTAGAGAATGATTCATATGTGTTAATATTATTTTGATACTGAGGGTATGAACGATGAAAACTAATCCTACTTTCTCTTGAATTAATTAAATTCATTTTACTAGTTTTCATAATTTTGTGTATTTTCGATGCACTAATCCGTTATTTTCGTAAACCCATAAAATTTTGATTATATTTGTTGTACATAACTATTAAATTGTTACTTTTATCTAGAAAAACTGAGTAGCTCAAGTTCCTGTGGAGACAATCTATTTATAAATTCTGTAACCTGCGACAACATTGGTACGCTTGCCAATAGTCTAACAAAAACCTTAAGAGATGTCTGGGTCGTCCAGTGATGGATCGTCCAATGTCTAACAATCTTCCCTTTTTTGATGATGACAAACTATATAAATTTTTTAGCATGTATTTATCAAAATAATTTTAGTATGAATGACAACAGATCAAAATGCTATGTGTGGTAGCTTTCAGCTCCCCCTAAGTCTAATATACTCATTCATGAGTTGATGCAAGTGTAACCATAGATATATTGAATTCTTTCAAAACACCTTACTTTATTAATTGAATGGTGTATACATAAAAAATTCTTTCATAAAATTCTCCCCCTTTTTTCATTAGCCAAAAAATAGTGGGCTTAAAGGTGAAAGAAGTGATGGAAGACATCATAGTTGATCTTGAGTGGAGGGTGGTGGCGGTTGGGATGGTGGTGAGTGATTTGGTTGTGGTGGAATATCATAGTGAGTAGGTAGTGGCGGAAGTGTTTGAGGAATTGTTGTTTGTGGAGGATCAAGGCGAATTGTTTGTGTTTGAGTAAGGGTTGGTAGAGTGGATGGAACACTTATTGGTGTTTGAGTTGGATGGGTAGAAGCGACATTGGGGTAGCAACACTGAACAGACGCATCTGGGCCTGTTGGAGATTCAAAATGAGAGATTCACTAAGGCTACTAAACTGAGTAGCGATAGCTTGTTGCATGATGCGTCTGAACTGTTCATTTTCAGCTCTTTGTTTCTTAACAAAGTTGTTCATAGCCAGTCCAGACATCTCCTTGACTTCAGTTTTAGTCACAACTTCTGGAGGACAAAAACTTGTTAGAGTGAGTCCAGAGGTGGTGGTGTGGACAGTGACAATAGTTATGTCTTTGGCTATGGCTATATTTGAGGTTGGTTTAAGAGCCTCATCAACATTATTTGTGGGCTTCTCAACTGTAGGAGTTGGAGTGAACTCAGCCACTTCTGGTACTTCAATAGTTGTAGCAATTGGTTTGCACACCAACTTGTCTGGTCTGGTTTTTTCTACCTTTCCTTCAGCCTTTCTCTTAGCAGCATCTTGTGATCTGGCTTCTGCATTTGTAATACCCTAAAATTTCGATAATTGAAAATAGATGTTTGATGTATTTCTTGTGTTATTTGATTAGTTTAGATTAGTTGAATTGTTGTGTAAATTATCCTTGTGCAATTTCTTGGTGTGGATGTTAAGTTATGTGGAGTTTGTTTGAACTGCGTTGAAGGTGAGTGATTCCGAGTTTAACCCAAAACCTGTTTTGATAAAATCACAATTATGGATTTGTTGACCGTTGGATCGCCTTTACATTTTAAAGGTAGGATCCTAACCCACATACTTAAAATCTTGACCGTTGGGATTTGTGAAATAACATCGAAAGCGTGAGATATTAATTTTTCATAGAAGCAATGAAATTTCAAAAATTGTGTCAGCTCGCCCAGGCAAGCCAAAATTCACCTAAGCAAGTAAAGTTGGTTATAAATTCGCATAGCAGCATAAAACACGAAAATGACAGCCTTCTTCTTCCCCACACCTTCACCCAACCTCCCATCATCCTCCTCCACCACCCACAGCCATTGGTAACCGCCATGAGTCGTTGTTTCTTGTCGTTGAACTACCGTATGAAGAGGAACACTTTAATCAGAGCGAAACCTTCAAAACTCCACTCAAGGATTCAGTAGAGAACGAAGCCTCCAATCTTCCTTTCATGATTTCTTCGAGGTAACCGTGTTTTTTATGCCTTCTCCTAGCTAGTTGGAAACCTCTCTTGATATCTCTTGTGATTTGGATACTGTTATTAGGTGTTTTTATACTTCCTTTGAAAAACCTTTGAAAATGAGACATTGTAAAAGTTTCATTTTTATAATATTGATGTCATTTTTGTGACCTTCATTGAGCCTCGATCACATTGGTGTAATCGAAATTTCAAAATGATGTCCTTTTGATGTGGACTTTCAAAACACCATTTTAGCCCCTTTTTAAATTTGAGTGGGTATTTGGCTCCGAATGTTAATATCAACCTTGTCTTTGAAATCTATACTAAATTGTTTTAGATATGGTATATAAAGCTTTGTGTTTGGGCCAAAGCACGCAAACTTGAGAGATCTCAAAACAATACTATGAAAAGCTAATGAGAGAATTTATAGATAAGTAAAGAGAGTTTATTATTTGGTTACAGTTTTTGATACCATAGTAGGGGGTCAGGGAACCCAATTATGGAGATATATGTTTGTCCTTATTGTATGCTGGTTTTCAAGAAATACTATGTTTTAAACTAATGGGATGCGATGTATTTATTGTTGATGTATGTTTGTTCCTGTTGTGTGCTCATTTTCAAGAAAAATTGTGTTTTTAACTAATGAGATTCGATGAATTTGTTATTGATGGATAAAACTGTGAATGATGTTGTTGATATAATGATTGGGTTTTTGGGAAAAATCTTAATTACATAGGAGACTCTGCCCAAAATTTTATAATATGTTCTCTTATTTAATTCTTTATTAAAATTTTTAATGGACATAAGAGTTTGTTTTCTATATTTAGAATTTTCCTAAAATACCAATCTTGTGGTAATATGGATTGTGAACGAATAAGGTTTGTGATGTTGATGATGATATTGAAATGAGATCATGTTGATAATTATATCAATATGATATGATATTGATGTTTATGATGATGATGTTGATGTTGTTGATGATATTGAAATTGTGATGATATTGATGATGACTATGACGTTGAGATGAGATGATGACATTGATGAGAGATAATATTGATGTTGACAATGTCATTGTATGTTGTGTATGCACATGGGGGTGCATGACTAGATATCCCTGTGGGGAAGAGTTCACGAATTTTAAGAATTCCCGGAGAGGAAAAAGGATTGTTTAGAATTTTGGTTCCTATCCACGGTCAGTGCATTGATGAGCCCATGTTTGTATGTTGTGTATGTACATGGGGGTGCGTGACTTGTTGGATATCCTTGTGAGGAAGGGTTTACGAATTTTAAGCATCCCTAGAGAGGAAAATGGATTGTTTATAATTTCGGTCCATATCCATGGTCAGTGCATTGTTGGTGCCCATGTTTCATATTCATAATTGCATGGATGAAAATAGAATGAAGGCAGTATGTACCTATGGTTTTTATGGGATAAAAACGTGGGTACTATGGGGCATGTCACTCGATTTGGAATTCCCTTGTGACTCTGGCTGATCATCAAGGGAAGGGGGACGGCCAATGCACGACAGGGTGACCCCGATAAACTACTGAATCATTTTCCTAAAAAGGTTATTTCCATGAGAATGGTACCATATTGCATGGTGAGAGTGGAGTTAGGTGCATGCATCATTTTGAGCATAATTGATTTGAATGATGAAAAAAGTGGATGACTAGTTTGTTGAGTGTGTGTTGAACTGATTAATTACTGATAATGATTGTGGTTGTTATTGTTGCTTTCTTTGTAATTATTGTTATATGGAACTTGTTGATTTTGTATAATAAACTCGCCCTTGCAATTTTTGTACCGTGTGGTTGGTACCTGTGATGATCGTGAACCTTCGTTCGTGGGAGTAGATGAGCAGCAGTAGGTGACCTTGGAGGGAGATCCTTTTTGTTGCAGCTGCCAAGTCGACGTGATAACATTGAAATTTATTTTGGGGAGAGAGTTGTGTTGTATTATCAACTCTGTCTTAGTAGGTTCCTTGATTTTCTTTAATCGGGCATGTAAACCCCAAGCTTATATATTTATTAAAAGTTAAATTATGTTCTGACATGTGAATGATAAGTAATGGTTTAAAATATACATACATATGTATTTATTTATGTATTTGTGCATTGTTTGATAGGTGTATTATCACAAAAAATTTACTCTCATTTTCATAATCACATTAATAGAGTTTTTATTAAAAATTGAAATTATACGTTTAGAGTAGTGATATCGTAGCGACAAGGCGGGTCGTTACAACATCAACTTTATGCTTAGCTTCTTGTTCTAGCCTAATTTTTCAGGTTGCTTCATATTTGGCCCTGTCAGCTTGTTGCAATCCATGAAGGTCTTGTTTCAAAACCCATGAACTTATACTTCATTGATCATAGTGTTTTGAACAAGATTCTTCAAGAGTTTTTCAAGAGAGCTGCTTTTCAACATTAGCATTCATTCATCTGAATTTGCTTGGTAAAATTCATTCATTCAACCTCCGAGGATCATATGGTTGTGTCTGTCTTGAACTCTTACTATGAATTGACTTGTTTCCTTTAATTCTTGTAAGTACTAAGATCAAAGATTTCATTAGAGATTTTTCTGGAGTTGTATTCTCTAGAGGAAAGAACATGGTAGTGTTCTCTAGTTCTTTGTGATTAGAAGTCTAATAGGGTTTTAGATTTCAGTTTCTTTATTTAGGTTTGATAAAGGTAATCACTTGTAAAGCTTGTAAAGAACAGATTTTGATTTAGTGGAACTCTAATCAGGTTTGGTTAGAAGACACTGGATGTAGCTTCTCTTTTGAGGGGTGAACCAGTATAAATTTGGTGTTCTCTTGATTCTAATTCTTGTTATCTTAAACTTGCTTATCTTGTGGTTAATCTCTTTCAAGATCAACTGAAATATTTTATGCATTTGCTTGAAGTGTAGGGTGAATCTTGATTGATTGAAAGTTTCTATTTTAACAAGAGAAAACTTGTGATACGATCTCTACTGTGCTGCTAGTTTTTAAAAATCCATATTTTAACCAATTCACCACCCTCTTGGTTAATTGTGTGTGTTCATCATTGTTTTCAGTAAGTGCATCTGCTGATGTGGAGTCTAAAGGGATAAGCAGTAGCCTGGTCAAGTATGTACATCTGCTTTAAGATGCCTCATATCATGTCAAGATTCTATTTAGAGGGTCTTAGGCATGTTGGGTTGTAGAGAATAAATCCGGTGCAAGGAATCCAAATGTGCACCTCCTTGGACCATTGGGTTTGAGGAGTGGGATTCTCCTTGGAAGGGTCCATGTTGATGGTTGTTGCAAGCAGAGTGAGGCTTGGTTCTTTAACAAAAGGATCATTCGAAGTTATAACTTTTGTCTGCTTCTGCTCTGCTGACACCGGGGATGGACAAGTGGTTTTTGTGGTACCATTGGGCATGTAATGAAGACCCATCTCATCCAAGTTGGGATACACTAGTATCTTCCATGAAGGGGTATTCAAAGCCACTAGGACATCTGGAGGCAGGCCTCATAAGCAGCTGATGGAGTATAGACATGATCATACTTCGTCCATTGAGATGGAGTCACTACCTTATGTTGTCGTTGGATTGGTTCCAGATGTGGGTACTGGACGATCTCGCTCTTCTTGCCATAGTTATGTTGATTTCTTGTAAAGAAGGCTACAAGAAATCTTCTGCAAGAAATCTTTTCTCTTGTTTGGTGTACCCGTGGTATCTAGTTTCGCTCCCATGTGGATCCAAGTATTGGGAACTTAGATGTGTTGATTAGAGAGAGACTTCTTGGAATGCATTGGTGGTGGATTGAATGGCTATGGAGTGGAAGTTAGAGTTACCTCAATGTGGAAAACATTATGTTAAGTATTAACCAGTGTCCAACACGCTATAAAACCATACTGTAATCGATTACATAAGTTCATTTTAAAATATGCATGACTGTCTTCATCGATTACCACAATCTATAATCGATTACCTAGGCTTATTATGAAATTGTACATGCCTGCCTTAATTGATTACCACATTCTATAATCAATTACATTAGCTTATTTCAGAACTAAAATATGTCTGGTTTAATCGATTACAACTCGTTTTAATCGATTACTTTGTTCGTTATAAATTCCAGATTGAGCTAAGAACATTTTTATCGATTATCTGGAAGATTAATCGATTACATATGACAATTTAATCAATTATAATGGTGATTTAATTGATTACAATCTGTTACAAAAAGTTGGTTATAAATAGAATGTGAGTTTGTCTGAAAGATACAACTCTTGACTTTGAAATTTCAAAGCATTCACAAGCCTTCTCAAAATTAGCAAGGATTTTCTGAGCTAGATAGTTCTTGTCCACCGTTTAAATCTTCATGGTGTATTGAAAGATTTCTTGGACAAAGTTTTCAAAGAAGTTTTTGGAGAGAAAGGTTTGAAATTGATTCCTGGATTTCAACTCTGATTGGTAAATCATATTCATTGGATCATTAGGTTGTCTCTCTCTATTAACTCTTATTATATTCTCTTTTTTTTTTTGGATTCTTGGCTATTTGTAACTTTTGTAAAGGGTGCTTTAAGCTTTTTCTAGAGTGGGTTTCTCTAGAGGGAAGATTAAAAAATGTTTCTCTATGTCTTGATCATAAGGAATCTAATAGGGTTTTAGGTTTCTGTTCTTTATCTAGGTTTGATAAAGAGTGATTGTTGTAAAGCTTGTAAGAACTGAAATTTGATAATAGTGGAACTCTAATCTAGTGTTGATTAGAAGAACTGGATGTAGCTTCTCTTGAGAAGTGAACCAGTATAAATTCTTGTGTTGTTTTCTATTCCTTAATCTTTTCTTGCTATCTTGATCTGTGGTTCTTGGTGATATCCACATTACTTAATTAGTTCTGTTTTAAGCAATTGTTTTCTTGGGCTAAGTGGTTTGATTGATTTGAAGTATTTTTGTTTCAATTGTGATTAAGATCCTATAACTCTGATTTTCTAAAGTTTTTAAAAGGCCAAGTTTAAACCAATTCACCCCCTCTTGGTTATTGTGTGTATTCCTATTGTTTTTAGTTTGTGGTTTCAATTAATTTAGGGGTTAATTCGATTGAACTGCTTCTAATGAACTTGAATGAACTTTCATAACAGAATCATTATCTGATAACTATGATAATTCGCATTGTTTGGTTTGGTGAATTAGATTGATGTTCTTGAAACTGTTTTACAATACCTCTTATCAATTCTGTTAGTTTTTGCATTTTTCTTCAATTGTAGTTTGTGTTTTCGCAATTTTTACTCATCACATGCAAACTGTTCGACAAAAATCCCCTATTGTTTATTAGTGAATTAAAGTTGAAATCAAATTGATCGTTTCACTGAGTCGACCTAGGTTAATCTTGTGCTACAGAATCAGCGTAGTTTAATTATTTTGAAGCGATACGACATCGGTTATCACATGTTTTGTGAGGCCAAAAGAAGTTCATTGGATGGACACTTGCTGACCTTCCTGGAATAAATCCTTCCATTTGCATGCATCGGCTACTCTTGGAGGATGATTCTAGGCCGGTGAAGCAGCCACAAAGGAGGCTGAATCCCACTATTCTTGATATGGTGAAGAAAGAAATGATGAAGTTACTAGCTACAGGGATCATTTATCCCATCTCAGATAGCACTTGGATTTCACCTATCCAAGTGGTCCCTAAGAAGTCGAGTATCACAGTTGTGAAAAATCAGAATAATGAGTTGATTCCGACTAGAGTAGCCATTAGTTTGCGAGTTTGCATTGACTATAGGAGACTTAACCAGGCGACTCGCAAGGATCATTTTCCTCTACCCTTCATTGACCAAGTTCTAGAGAGGTTGGCAGGTAAATTACATTATTGCTTTCTTGATGGTTTTGCAGGTTACATGCAGATTCATATTGCACCAGAGGACCAACACAAAACCACATTCACTTGTCCATTTGGGACATTTGCTTACACCCGAATGCCTTTTGGCCTATGCAACGCACCTGGCACCTTCCAAAGGTGCATGGTGAGTATCTTTTCTGATTTATTAGAGAGTTGCATGGAGAAGTTTATGGATGACTTCACTGTTTATGGTTCCCCTTTTTATGCATGTTTGGATAGTCTCTGTAAAGTTCTTGACCGATGTATTGGACTAACCTTGTTCTTAACTTTAAGAAATGTCATTTTATGGTACATGAAGGTATAGTCTTAGGGCATTTGGTGTCTAGTAGAGGTCTTGAGGTCCATAAGGCCAAGATTGATGTAATTACTTCTTCACCTTACCCCGCTTCTGTGCGGGAAGTGCATTCTTTTCTTTAACATGCAGGTTTTTATAGGAGATTTTTATAGGAGATTCATCCAGAATTTCATCAAGATTGCACTGCCATTGTCCAAGCTTCTCCAAAAGGACGTAGATTTTATGTTTGATCAGCCTTGCAAAGAGACATTTGAGGGATTGAGGAAAAAGCAAGCTTACTATCTCCTTTATCATGCAGCCACCAGATTGGGAGCTTCCCTTTGAGCTCATGTGTGATGCCTCTAATTATGCACTTGGGGCTATATTGTCACAGAGGGTTGATAAACTATCCCATGTCATTGCTTATGCTTCACGCACTTTGGATGCAACCCAAGTTAACTACACCACCACTGAGAAGGAGCTTTTGGCTATTGTTTTTGCTTTAGATAAATTCAGATCTTATTTGCTTTGCTCCCTTATCACTGTCTTTATTGACCATGCAACTTTGAAGTACTTGTTGAAGAAGCCTAATGCTAAACTTAGATTGATTAGGTGGATGCTTATTCTTTAGGAGTTTGACATTGAGATTAAGGATAGGAGTGGTGCAGAAAACTTGGTTGCTGATCATTTAAGCAGGATTGAGGGACGTGTTGAGTCCTTTCCTATTTGTGATAATTTCCTTGATGAGCATTTGATGCATTTGCATTCATCACATGTCACACCTTGCTTTGCTAACATTGTGAATTTCATTGTTGCATTTGTTGTCCCACCTCATGCATCTAGGTCTCAAATAGATAAACTTAAAAGTGATGCTAAATATTACGTGTGGGATGATCAGTATTTATGGAGCTTTGGTAGTGACCAAGTGATCTACAAGTGTGTGCCAGATCATGAGATTCAGTCTATTCTTCAGTTTTGTCATGGCACACCCACCGACAGTCATTATGGTCCTCAGCGGACGACTAGGAGGGTATTAGACTATGGGTTCTTTTGGACCACTTTGTTTAGAGATGCTCATCACTTTACCACCACTTGTGAGCAGTGTTAGGAGTAGGAGGAACTATTACACATAGGCATGAGATGCCTCAACAACCCATTATTTTTTGTGAGATTTTATATGTGTGGTGTATTGATTTTATGGGTCCATTTCCTGTTTCTCATGGTTTTTCATAAATTTTGCTTGCTGTTGATTATGTCTGTAGATGGATTGAAGCTAAGGCCACCATAACTAATGTGTAACACCCCGTGTGCACTCGGTGTATTAACATTATTATTTATCAGAATAGCGCTTAATCACTTTAATTAAAAACTTTGCGGAAGCATAATCAAAACCATATTTCTTGATTACATTATGTATGGAATAAAACATTTCATAAAAACGACACAAGCCCCTGCTTTGATCCAGATTACACAACATAACCATAGGCAGATGT
>PYAF01000144.1:400270-412254 GCA_007407185.1 Glycine tomentella | reverse complement strand
CATGGCAGAGCCAATCTGCCTATCTTGTGCATATGGCGCGACTCGCGCCAAACGCCGCGCGGTTAGCGCCGTAGGCCAGAACCAGTTTTCTCCTCTCTTCCTCAAGCCTTCCTCTAAAAATTCTTAAGCACATTAATTATCCTTACTCATGAGTTTAATTCTAAGCTTAATTACATGATTAAAATTCAAGGCATTACAGAGTTGCTACAACTTATCATCTCCAAACTAATGGGCAATCATAGGTTTTTAACAGAGAGATCAAGCAAGTGTTACAGAAGGTGGAGCAACCCAACAGGAAGGATTAGAGCAAGCTGCTTGAAGATGCTTTATGGGCTCATAAGACCCCTTACTGAACTCTTTTGGGGATGTCTCCCTATAGGGTGGTTTTGGTAAGTCATGCCACCTTCCGGTGGAGATTGAGCACCGTGCTTATTGGGTGGTGAAGAGTTGTAATATGACATTTGATGAAGCAGGTATGAAAAGGAAGTTTCAGTTGCAAAAACTTGAAGAGATTTGCTTAGAAGCCTATGAGAACTCCAAGATGTATAAGGAGAAAGTGAATAGACTTCATGACTCTAGGATTCTTAAGAAAGAGTTCCATAGTGGCCAAAAAGTGCTCTTGTTTAACTCTCGCCTTAAGCTTATTTCTGGTAAACTTCGATCTAGATGGGGTGGACCTTTTGTTATTACTAATGTTTTTCCCCATGGTGCAGTTGAGAATAAAAATGAAGTTACCGGCAAAGTCTTCAAAGTGAATGGTCACTAACTCAAGTTATTTCATGAGAGCCCTCAAGTGGAGGAGGAGCTTGTGGCGGACCTCTCTTTTTTTATATGATGATGCATCTTGAGTGACATTTGGGGAGTTGTCTTTTTCTTTTATTTGTTGTCTCTTTGTTTTCTTTGCATGCTTACATTGAGGACAATGTGCATTTCAAGTGTGGGGTGAAGGTTTACAAAATCTGTTTTCTGTTTTAGTTTTAGTTTTTGAGTCTGTATGTTGTTTTCTGTCTGTTTCTATTTTTTGTTTTCTATTTACGTTTCTATTTATCTGTTTACGTTTCTATTTATTTATTTTCATTTGTGTTTGTTGTTTACTATTTCTGTTTTCTATTGTCTATTTCTATTTTTTATTTCTGTTTTTTGTCTATTTTTGTTGTTGTTTCAGGTTATTGTGTTGCAATATTTGTTTTCTTTTGTTGTTATTTTGTTTTTACATTCATAAAATAAAATAAATAATAGAACTTAGGCACATTTTCATGTTTTTCATAGGATTTCTAACTTGTATAAATTGTGAGAAATGTACAAATTTTTATTGGAGTGAGAGGTTTCATGCTTGATGTGAATCATTGTTGCAATTGTTGAAGTGATAAGTAGGCTTGAGAAAAAGAATTTAAGATAGATCATGTGTGATAGAATTATGCCTTGTGAGTTTTTGGGCCTTTGTGGATATGTTCTTTCATATGTGATTTCACCCTTGTGCTAGATTACTCTATGTTTTGACTTGTCTCTTTTGACATTCCTTGTTGCACATGCTTTGATTGAGATGATTTACGTATTCTTTTTTTTAGCCACTAGCCAAATAAACCTATCATTGCATTGATATCCCTTGTCACCCTTTTTTAGCCTTTAACCTTTTCTTTCTTGTGTAGCTCATTACAAATTAAAAAAAAATGGAAAACCATGTTATCCTAGCTTTAGGGAGAAAAAAGGCTTTGGAATTGTTTTGGGAGTGGGTTTCAAACAAGTGTGGGGTATTTTTATTTTGTTTTGATTTGGAAGAGAAGAAAAGAAAAAAAAATAATAGAAAAGAAAAGAAAGAGTTTAAAAAGCAAAAGTTCAAAAAAAAAATGTGTATAAACAAAGAAAAAGAAGAAGAAAAATGCAATAAAAGTTGTTGTGGTTCATTTTCATCCTTGTAAATTTTTTGTTTCTACCCCTCTTTTTACTTGTTAGTTTACTCCCCATTGCCCCTCTTTTCTCTTAGTTTTAGCCTAAATATCATTTTCTTATCCACCTTTTACCTAACCCATACATTACAAGCCAATAAAGTCCTTTTGATATTTTGATGCATGTGTATTTCAAGTTGAATGAATTAGAGTCTTGTCAAATTTGGATGTGCTAGTTACGTGTGATGTTTGAGTGTAATCACAAAGCTTAAACATTAGATGAGGCTGAGTGTTGTTCTTTGAGAGATTTCTATCACCTTGGTGCATTCTTAATTTTAACTTGATTATTTTTTCACTTTGCCTTTTGTGATCATGTGTTCATGGATTGTTTATTACCTTAATATCATTCTTCCATCTTCCATCTTTCTCACTTTTGTGCATTGTTAAGATCCATTGAAAAATGTGTGTGCCTTGTTCATACCTTTCTTTTAGTTTTTGATTTACTTTAGTTTGAATTTTTCTTTTAGTCTTTCTTTTAGTTTTGCCCAGGAGTGAAAAAGTTTAAGTGTGGGATATTTTGATTGAACATTTTTAGTTTAATATTTTTCTATTCTTCTTAGCTTATTTGACTTTTCTTGAACTTTTATTTTCTCATTCTAATTCAGTTTTTGTCTTAGGCAAACAAGTGGACTTAATTGCTAATTATTGCTTATTTTTGGATTTTATGCTCACTTGACCTATCTTCCTTGTGCAGGACCTAGAGAACTCTACAAAACTCAAAATGGCACTTATGAGTATTCCCTGGAAAGATAAGGCAAAGATATACAATTTTGTCAGAGATAAGCCAAGGCCAATTCTGTCATTTTGAGGGTCATTTTAGGCTTGGAAGTCAAAACCTCTACACTTCAATTTTGGGCTACGAATTGCATTTTTATTTGTATAATTAGCATAATTAATTAGATTAGATGAACTTACTCATGGTCCATCCTTTCCTACTGACTCAGTCACTATATGCTAGTGCAAGTAGTTAGTGAAAGTGATACTACATATTAGCAAAAACAGAATTGATATTTTTTTTGGAAGTTTTCATAATTAAAACATTTTCTCTCATTGTTCTTCACTTTTCTTCTTTTCATTATTTATTTTCATTTCTGTTCTTCCATTTTCTTGCACTAATTTTGTGGGTCTTTCATTGATGATGATCATGGAATGCTAAACAATCAATCAATCCAAGGATCCAGTCCAAGCAAGAAGAATTTGAGTTCTGGTTTGGTATTTCAATTTCTGTGTGAATGTTCATTTTCTTCTTCAATCCTCTATTCAGTTTTCATGATTAAGAATGTGTTTAAGATTGAAAACGGATTAGGTTATGGATTTATTTCCTAATTTTGATTTTAATCATAGATTATGTGGATGATATTTCAATTAGGTTTGTGGTCTCAATTAATTTAGGAGTTAATTTGATTGAACTGCTTCTAATGAAATTTAATGAACTTTCATAACAAGATCATTATCTGAGAATTATGATAATTCACATTGCTTGGTTTAGTGAATTGGATTGATGCTCTTTAATCTGTTTTACAATACCTCTTACCAATTTTGTCAGTTTATACATTTTTCTGCAATTTTTATTCATCGCATGCAAACTGTTCGATAAAAATCCCCCTATTGTTTATTAGTGAATTGAAGTTCGAACCAAAATGATCGTGTCTCCGAGTCGACCTAAGTTAATCATGTGCTACAAAATTAGCGTAGTTTATTTGTTTTGAAGTGATACAACATCGGTAATCAGTACCCCCGGTACTTACTGCCACCATTTTATTTCCATGCAATTATGAAGTATGAAACATGGACACTATCAATGCACTGACCGTTGATAAAGACCAGAATCTTTAGCAATCCTTTTTCCTCTCTAAGGATGCTTAAAATTCGTAAACTGTTCCTCGGAAGGATTTCCAATAAGTCATGCACCCCCATGTACATACACAATATACAAACATGGGCTCATCAATGCACTGACCGTGGATAGAGATCGGAATCTTAAGCAATCCCTTTTCCCCTCTAGGAATACTTAAAATTCGTAAACTCTTTCCCGCAGGGATATCCAGTCATGTACCCCCATATGTATACACAACATACAATGACATTGTCAACATCAACATCATCTCATCTCAATGTCATGATCATCACCAATATCATCAACAACATCAACATCATTTCATTTCAATATCATCATCATAAATATCAATATCATCTCAATGTTATTAACATTACAAGTAATCACATTCCACATATATACATATAACACATGTCTGAAATTCACATTCCATAGGTCTTCAGACAACATAAATCTCATACATTTACAATCCATAATACCACGAGACTGATATTTTAGAAAAATTCTAAATTAAAGTGGAGGACTACAATATAGAAAACACACTCTTGTGCCCATTTAAAAATTTAATAAAGAATTAAATAGGAGAACGTACTATAAAATTTTGGACAGAGTCTCCTTTGTAATTAAGACTTTTCCCAAAAATCCAATCATTACAACAACAACATCATTCACAGGTTTATCCATCAATAACAAATTCATCACATCCCATTAATTAAAAACACAATTTTTCTTGAAAATGAGCACATAACAGAACAAACATACATCAATACTAAATATATCTCATCCATTAGTTTAAAACATAGTTTTTCTTAAAAACCAGCACACAACATGGACATGCATACATCTCCATAATTAGGTTCCCTGAACCCCAACTATTGTAATGTCACTAATTATAATTAATGTAATTTGGGTGGTATTTGCATAATTAAGAGGCTTATTAATGAAAGAGGATTAATGAAAGGAGGGACATTTTGGTCTTTGTTTAGAAGTTAGGATGTGAATATGAGATTGTTGAACGCACCACCCTCCTCATGTTAAAACTATTATCTGACCACACTTCTCTCATTTCTTCTTCTTCTTCCTACAAGTCCATATCTCTCCTTCACACCCAAGCACCATTCTCTTCACTCCTTCTTGATTGGTGGTTGAAAACACTAATTAAGCAAGAAATGAAGCTCTTCTCCTTGTCCTTTATTGTTGTTGAGTATTGGTTGTGAGCAATTTGAGAAAAAGAGTAGAGCTAGGAGCTGCCCACTTCATTCAGAGTAGCTGGATAGAATTGGAAACTATAGAGAGCTTGGTCCACCCTTCAATTTGATTCTTTGAGCTCTAAGGTTGGTACCCTCCTCCTGTTTCTCCTTGATTCTTAGAAATCATAATGTTAGGGTAAGGTTTGATGAGGGTTTGGAGTGAAAATGATAAATGTTGAGTATTGGGAGGGTGGGACAGTTTTAATGTATAATTTGGAGTGTGTAGAAGCTGATATAAGTGTTGAAATGGTGTTCCATGCATGAAACATACATAAATGTACTTGACAACAAAGAATGGTGATCTGGTCAGCCATGATGTTTTGTGTATAATAGGAGCTATCGATATCCAAATGGTCTAAAAATGGTGCCATTTGAAAGCTAAAAGGTTTAAGTTTGTTCTGGAATTTTGGTGCTATTTTTGGATGTTCCTGGAATTAATTGTGCAGAGTTATAATAGGCTGTTATATCCTATTTTTATCAGATTTTATTGGTGCAAATGGCAATCTTGCAGAAATTATATTTCATTCTAGGATGATCCAAATTGAGTGATTTCAGTGGCGATAGAAAGATATGTATGTGTACTTTATACTTGTAAAAGCGCAGGTCATTTGGATGATTATTCTGGTGTTGGTGGACATTTGAAAATGGCTGGTTGGACTGATATGTTGCTGTCAGCACTGATATAGTGCGTGACGGTTCTGGTATTTTAATTGTTAAAGAGGCTGTGGTTAATGAAATTGGATGGGACCAGTCTTGTTTGAAAGATGAGAGATAGATATATATGCCTCTAAATTCCCTTGATTTTAGGAGCTTCCTACAAGGATTTATGATTTTTCTAAGTTGGTACAAAATCTGCATAATTTTATGCATGAAAATTATGTTTTCCATGTGTTTTAGTATAATTAAATGTCTTATACGGATAGGATGGTTGTTAATTCATGTTTGTGTGTCTTTGTATAGGGCGTGACACCGAGAGTGTCAGTGGCGGAGACCACAGTTCAGGGATTAGACAACAGAGCACTGTTTTGCCAGGTGAGCTCTAATTCTTGGGGTTTTTCCCCTCTGAGTTCCACCATACTCCGAGGGAGTGATGGTTGCATACATGATTCATATGCATTGAATTGGATGTTACAGCTTTTCTCATGACAATATGTATGCTTGTTTCTGTACCTTGTGTATGGTTGCCTTTCGGATAGATCTTCTGGCCAGTTAGATAAATATGGACCTCCCTAGGAGTAGAGCGCAACTCTTTGTCAGTTGCTCATGTAAAGGGTGTATGATCCCTTAAGATCAGAGATAGGTGGTCCCGTCGCGGTTGAAACCTATTCTCGGACGTGCCATATACGTGCATCCATGTGTAAAGGGGTAGCTCCCGATGGGATGACATGGTTGTGAGTTCTGGCCTCGCACTGGAGACTGAGAATCCCGATGCTGATGATAATGCATCTTTGGCGGGCGTAGTACCGCAGATATACATTAGAGCTAGAAAATGTCTATGTGTTGTTGTGAGGGCCAGGAGGCCTGTTGTTGTGATGCCTTCGATGATATGCTATCATGGAAATGAGCCAGAGGAAGGAGAAGCCTCCAAGAACCCTGAGCTTACTGAGATTATACCTCACCCCGTGTGTAGGGATTATATTTTGTAGGTGATTCATCTGGCAGAGATGATGGGTCACAGGGCGGGAGGCCCCAATAAGGAAAAACATTGTATAGCTGCTTGGGCAGTACTTTGAGAGTATTGTGGCTCACTATTTTATGTATATGATGTATTTTGTACCCCTGCGAGGGAATATGTGTGTGCACATATATTTTGGATCTTGTATGGATTGTGATGTACAGACGTTGTATATTTTGTACTCTCTTGTGAGGATGTGATCTGTAAGATCATGGCACAGGGTGCCTATTCTTTTGTATAGTCACAGTGATTATTTTGACAATGTATATACACACACACACACACACACACATGTGGCTTCTGATTCTTCTGATATATTTTTATGGACATTATTGTTTTACCTGCCCTTCTTTATGATATCTCTGGATTGTAGGGGCTAGTTGTGGTGTCTTAGCATTCATATATGTAATTGTGAATACTTACCATACATGATGAATTAGAAATATGGTTTTGAAAGGAAATGACGATGACATCATGTTTTTGAAAATGCTTCCGTTGGTTTTAATTAATTGATTTTAAATTAATTACTGCGTTAATCTGATTAAGTAACTGTTAATACACCGGATACATACAGGGGTGTTACAACTATGCTATCAAAAACTGTAACCAAACAATAAACTCTCATTATCTATCTATCTCCCTTTGTTAGCTCCTAGTAGTGCCATTTTGAGATCTCTCAAGTTCACATGCTTTGGCCCAAATGCAGAGCTTTATATACCAAATTGAAGATAATTTAGTATTGATTTCAAAGACATTAACATTAAGGGTCAAATACCCACTCAAATTTAAAAAGAGGCTAAAATTGTGTTTTGGAAATCCACATCAAAAGGACATCATTTTAAAATTTCGATCGCACCAATGTGATCGGGGCTCAACAAAGGTCACAAAAATGACATCAATACTATAAAAAGAAAACTTTTACGTCTCATTTTCAAAGGTTTTTCAAAGGAAGTGTAAAAACACCCAATAACGGTATCTAAATCACAAGAGATATCAAGAGAGACTTCAAACTAGCTATGAGAAGGCATAGAAAACATAGTTACCTTGAAGAAACTGCAAAGGGAGGATTGAAGGCTCCGTTCTCTACCGAATCCTCAAGTTAAGTTTTGAAGATTCCGCTCTGATTAAAGTGTTCCTCTCCATGCGATGGTTCAATGACAAGAAACGATGGCTCAGTTGTCGTGGCTGGTGGAGGAGGATGGTGAGGGGTTGGGTGGCTGTTTTGAAGAAAAAGGAAGCAGAATTTTTGTGTTTTGACTCTGCTGCACCACTTATAGCCAACTTTACTTGCCCAGAAGAATTTTTACTCGCTTGGGCGAGCTGACTTAATTTTTGAAATTTCACTGCTTCTGTGAAAAATTAATATTTCATGCTTCATATGTTATTTTGGAAATCCCAAGGTCAAGATTCACATATATGTATAAGGAACCTACTTTTAAAATTTGAAGGCGATCCAACAGTTAACCAATCTAGAATTTGTGATTTTACCAAAATAGATTTTTGGTCAAACTCGGAATCACTCATTTCCAACACCAATTAATCAAACTCTACCTAACCTTAACATCCACATCAAACAGTTGCACAAGGATAATTTACACAACAATTCAACTAATATAAACTAATCAAATAATACAAGAAATACATCAAACATATATTTTCAGTTATCAAAATTTCAGGACGTTGCAGTTGTAAGTGAAGTAAAATCTGAAGAGCTTGTAAAAGAATATTAGGTTAAGTGGACCTATAGAGATGAAAACATTTGTTGAACCCTGCTGAGAAGATCTATAGACAAAATACTAACCTTTGAGGATAGACTCAGTGTAGACCTACAAAGATAACAATACTTGAATCAAAGACTAATTATATGTTTTGAGGTTAATTTTCTATAATAGAAGTTAGATTTAAAGATTTACCATAGAATATGACCTAATCAAAATGCATATATTTGTCTTATACACTATGGAAATAGTGAGAAAAAATATATTTTACACCCTAGAGGAGCTATAATTGGAGATACCATTGTTTCTGGTATAGAAGTTCCTATAAAAATGGGAAGTGCCCTAGAACAAACTCATATTCCTAAAGGACGTGGATTTTATTCTCGATGCACTCTTTGAACACTTGGTGGTTAATTTGTAAGTACTTTTATCAGCACTCTTTAAGCCTTGAAGCTTGTCCTGACCTTAATGAGCCTCTAAGACCCAACTCACCTAAACTTATTCATGTACAAAAAAAGATTGAGAGATTCAATTAAAAAATAAATATAAGGATTCAATTAAAAAATATTTAAAAAGCTAAAAAGTTGTCAAATAATTTATGAAATATTATTAAATGTGTGAATCAACTGATGTGTGTGAAGTTGTTCTAACTTAACCAGAGATTTGATGTTAAGTCTTGAATATTCAACTGTTTGAATGTCTATAATACTTCTATCCAACTCGAACATAATTGCTTCAAGTGAAAAATATATGTAAGTTAAAAAAAATTATGAAATTTAACCTAATTAAAAAAAAAAATTTGAATAAGAGACATGTTAGGTACTTGTGGGAGTGAGTTGGCGTTATTCCCCCAAAGTGGCGTAGGGAATTACGTGGCGTGGCGAAAGAAAGGTGTTGAAGTAGGGTGGTGCCTGCAAAGTGCAGAGACGAAGCACAAGTGTACTGTAACCGTAGACGATGACACGATGTGAACCAACCTCTCTCTCCACTGATTACCATGTGGAACTTTCAAACGCTTCCCCATAATTCACGAACGACACCCATGAATGAAAGAAACATCATTGAACAACAACATTAACAACAACAAACAAAACTCATCTTCCTCTTTCATTTCTCTCTCTCTCCACCCCTTTTCAGTTTTCTTCTCAGACCCTCTCTCTCAGATTCTTCAATTTTGTTTACTTTTTTTTTTCCATTCACTTCTTTCTTTAAAACCACCTTCATAACAAAAATTGTGAGCCACCTTGCCGCCATTTTTTTTTCTTCTCTTAATTTCAACACAAAATTTGAGCTTAGTAGCTCTTGGTACTTTTAAATTTGCGTTTTTTCTTCTAAGTGGACCACCAAAATTGTACTTGCGCCTAACTTGTTCATGCATTTTTATTTTTTATTTTATTTTCAGAGAGAAACCTTAAAGGGAGTTGTTCTGTTGAAGGATTCCCTCTTTCTCCTCGGTTTCAATGGAGGTAAATAAAGCAAAAAGGAAAAAAAAAATGTTGATCAAGTTGTTTTCTCTTTTAATTTTTATTTTTCATCATGCAACAAGGGCCTAAGATTATGAGATTTATTTTGTTGTTTGTTCTTTTGGGTGCAGAGGTGTTACAATGAGAAAGAGTACAAGTCCAACAAAATAGACCTTACTCTAAAGCGTCCACTTTGTGGTGAGAATGCAGCAGAAGAGAGGGGGTTGAGAAGGTCATCATCATCATCATTAGTAGTTGGTGTTTCAAATGGGGCCCAGTGGGGTCCATCTCTTGGCAGATCTTGCTCACTGCCAGCAGAGAGGCAGAGGAGGGTGGCTGCACTTTCACCTCAAGTACTTGCTTGGGTGGCTGCTTCTTCTGCGGTCAATGTCAACGACACACCATCTTCACTTCACAAACCAAAGGCACTCCCAAATTCTTCTCAGGATTCAGGCCTTCAGGGTAATGAATTTCTTCCACTCATGTGCTTCTTCCTTTTTTTTTTTTGTGTCTGTAGGGGGGGGGGTAGGCATTTGCCCAGATGTACATGTGATGGTGTCATTGGTGTGTATTCTTATGTCTTGTTTAATCCCTTGACTAATGTTTCTGGTGATTGCATTAGAATACTAGAAAACAATTATATGTTTGTTTATGTTGCAGCTAAGTTATTTAAAAAAATAAGATGAAACTTTTTTTGGTTTTGGGGACTATCCCCCATCCCTTTTCTTTGTGTCATTTTCCTTTCTTCATTGAATTTTAGGTTGTTTACATCAATTAGGTTTTTGTACTATTATTTGATTCATCTTGCTTCCTAGTGTTATGTAATTAGTCATGAAGAGTATAGAAAGATTTATCTTTGAAGCTTGTATGACTGAAAAGTGAAAACCCTGGGGTATGAGAGAGCAGTCAAAAATAAAATTTTCTTGTTTACTTTGAAGGCAAATGCAACTCCAAATGCAAAAGTATTCTTAGTTGTTAGTCAAAGAGCCTCACATGGCAATCACAAGTGTGCCTAGTGTTGGTACTCAAATTTTGCCATGGATTTCAAGATGTGAAGAAGAAACTATACTGAATTACTGACAAGGTACTGAGAAAAGATATATGAAATCAATTACGTAAACATGCGATAAAATATAGAGAATCACATCATAAATGACAACATATGGCAAGTAAAGAAATATAGATGATGCATATGAATTATGATAGATTTTAAAGCCAATGAAGTAAACCAAGTTTCTCCTTATTTTGAAAGCATATGATATTCTAAGATAACATAAGAGATACAGAAATTTTTAAATTATAGGTATATCTAAAGAGCAAAACACTTTGTATATAAATATGATTGGGAGGAACTATTTCATAGTGCATATTCAACTTTTGTTGGATATGAAAATTGACAATTTTCTACCATCTTTTGAGACTAGTAATGAAAAGAGAGATACAAATTGAAAAGGAGGTTTTCTTATAAAAAGTTTCAATCTAGCTTAGCAAATTGATAAATATTGTCTGATGTTATGGATGTTAACCATGTTGTCTGATGATGTTCTCAGTTTCTTGCATATGTATTATCAAATCGAAAGTGTCTACTATGATTGCTTCCCTGGTTACATTCATATTCCTGATACCGATGTCATTTGGCTAAATATTGGGCTGAGGGCAGGCAAACATGACCCTGGATTGTTGTCAAAATGCAAATATATAATACACGTCAAATACAGGATGGCCATTGCTGATGTACTTAGGTGTTAAAAGACATTGTTAAGACTTAAGAGTGCAACTTAATAATAAATGGTAACCCTGAATGTGTTATGGGGTAAATCTATACCAGTGTTGTTAAATGGCGGCGCTATTGCCACCATGGCGGAAATGGCATGGCGGGTTTTTTGCCTATCGCCATAGGCAATTTGTGAAGGGAGGCCTGCTATGGCGGCACCATAGGCCGCAATGGCCTGATTATATAGCAGAATTTTGGTCTTCCCCCGTGTTCCGCTATCCGCCATTGATAATACTGATCTACACTAAAATTTAGTGAAGAAAAGTGCATTTTGTACCCATAGAGAAAAAATTGACAGTCATCTTTTAAAAATTCCTTTTA
>PYAF01000144.1:379826-394530 GCA_007407185.1 Glycine tomentella | reverse complement strand
TTTCCTCACTCCAGCGGAGTTTGTGATGCATGCTGGGGGAAAGGAAGTAGCCAATCCAATGAAGCATATCACTGTTTTATCTAACTCATTTTAGAGGCAATGTGAATGGATTTATAATTCATTCATCTTGGAATGTAGAGGGAAGTGGAAACAATGAAACTATCTTTGGTTAGTTTAGTTTCCATGAATTAATATTATCTATTGTTCAAGTGGCCTGTGTGAAAGGAAATTTTCATCAGAGGTTGTGTTCTTTAGTATTTAATACAAGGTAAAAACAAGAGAATTATGTGATTTAGATCAAGTTTTTCCATTACTTTCACGTTAGTATTGAATTCAACTTGGAGAATAGGATGTTGGAGTTATCAACCTTTATGATCCTAAGCTTAATGAAGTTATAACTACATTTCTAAAATGGGTAAGTGACTGAACAACATTATTAATTAAATACATCACTGAGTGCATAGATTAATTAGCAGAGGTTGTTTAAATTTAATTAGTAGTCTAAGTTTAAATATTGAAGATGTAGTTATAATAAAATTCAGTAAGTAGAGTTTTGTTGTCTTTACAAGTTGTGTGTCTCCAAATCTCTAATTTAAACAGGGTGGGTCAAATAAAATAAATTTAAAAAAAAAAACATTATTTATCATACAATTTTCGTAAAGGAGTTACTTATTCTTATATCTTTTACCCTTTATTTAAGGAGACTTAAAACTGTCTTGCAAAGACATTTTTTATTTTTTATTATGATGTTATTTACATGGAATATCTGTATCTTTTTGTTATTACGCAACACTAATAGAAGACGGATTCTACCACCTTCATCCTCTTGACTTATTCTAGAATCTTCTCTTAGATTTTGTTTAGGAGAGGGATTTTAGAAGAAAAGGGAGGGAAAAGAAAAGTATAGGTAGTGACATCTCCTTATTTAGAAGTTTAATTTTTGAGAAGAAGAATTTGAGGATTTTTAAAACTTCTCTGAAATCCTCCAAAGCTTAAAAATTGTTATTCCCCTAATTTGAGAGTTTTTAGAAGGAAAAATAATTAAAATTATTATCCTACCCCAATTACAAATTCAAAAATATATCAAAATATATTTTTAATATATCTTTACATTTAAATTATATAATTTTCACATTTAACATTTTATTAATTCTCAATTTTTCTCTTTTATTATATTTTTAACTCTCAAATAAAGAAAAATAAACTTTTTTCATTTTCTTCCCTTTCCTTCCCCTCCTAACTCCCAAACAAAGCCTTACGCTCCATCCCCTCCACCCCTCCCCACCCCCTCACAACCCTCCACCTCTCCTCCAACAACTTCTCCTGGGAGCTTGGCGACTCCAATCTCTCTCCCTCATCAGCAATCTCCTCACCAGAACCATCCCCTCTTCCCTTAGGCAAAATCTCAACCCTCAAAACGTTTTGTCTCGCTTACAACACCTTCGACATCGGTCACATTCCCAACGATCTAGTAAATCTCAAAAACCACCACAACCACGCACCTTTCAAGCCAACGACGATGATACCATTGCAACCGTCCTTCCTTTCTCAGATCTGGAAATCACAAATCAACCTCCCTTTTCTCAAATCGAAAAGAAAAAAAAATGCAACCCACCGTTCTCAAATCGAAAAAAAAAAAAACACGCAACTTACCTTTCTCAGATCTTAAGGGAAAAATGTTACCATCCCCAGCCAGAATATACACAAAATCAAAATTCATGATACCAGATTCAAGAAATAGATCCAATTTTTTTTTTTTAAAGAAAAACACGAGCCTCTGTCCCTTTCCTTTTCGTGCTTGAGTCCCTTCCTCCTCGTACTTTGCCTCTCCGGGGCCATCTTCGGCCAGAGATCTCAGCGTTCAGATCTTCGAGGTAGTCGTTAGAACCAAGGAATCCATTTAGATCTATTTCAATCGAACTCAATGATTTTGCGAAACAGGTCTGAACGGATTCCACTTTTCCGATGAAGGTGATAACCATAAATGCCAACGGTGAGGTGGTCCGACGCCAGGGAGGGGGGAGAAGAGAAAGGCTGGGTCAGGGAGAAGAGAAATAACAGAGGAAAAGGGGTTTTCTAAAGGGACAAGTTTGGAAAAGAAAAAAGAAAAGACAAAAAAAAAAATAATTAGACGATAGATTTAATGTCTAAAAGTATCTAATCATCCATTTTTACTTTCATATTGTAAAATCCGTCCTTATAAAAATAGAATGATTGTAAGGTATGTATTCAACCTTACTTCACATAGTCCTGTCACGAGCAAATGCTTATAATATTCAGTTATCCGTGAGGAAGCACAATCCTATACTTTTACAAATTTTATCCCTGTGATTGATGCTCTAAGCTGTCCAAGTAGCGCCACTAAGGGAATATGAGAATTCTACTACTATTTTATTTAACAATCCTAATAATTTGAAAATATAATATATAAATTGTACATGTGATGAAATAAACATGCTACTTTAGGTATGAATTTTCCTTTTTTAGTACAGTACTATGTCAATTTTGCTTTTATCACAAGTTAATGAGCAGAATGGGGTTAACGTAGATGCTTCATTGTTCTGGAATGCATCTCTTCATATAAGATTTTGACATGATTTTATTGCGTAAAAGCTGTGTTCATTTTTTTTTTCTTTAACTGAAAAATTATTTAGAAACTGAAAAGTCAATTAAATGTAACTTAAGGTTTAAAACAGAAAAATTAATTTATTAACTTATTAAATTATAAGTGTATGTCAAAATTAATTGTTGAAGTAGATAAAAGATGTAAAATGACAAGATAATAAAATTAAGATTTATTTAAAAAGAGTAATAAAAATTAGATAAATATATTTAGGATAAAAATGAAAGAAAATATAAAAGTTGAAAGTTAGTATTTTAAAAAAATTACTTAAAATGGTATTTCAAAAATCATTAAAAAACTATTAAAAATACTTATTTATCAAACAGTCAAATAAGTTTTTGAGATAATAAAAAAAGTTAAAAATTAACTAAAATATCTTATCAAATATAATCTAAATACGATAAGATTTTATTATAATTGTCAAAATCTATAAAATAAAAAACAAATTGATACAAAAGTTTTCAGTTGTCTTGGTCATGTAAAATTACATGAGAGGATTTATTTTCCTCTTCTTTCTTAAAAATAAAAAATAGAAAAGCCTTATTTTAATGAAGAAAACATGAATTTTTAGGAGCTTTTAGATCATTTAATTTTAGGAATTTCTAGTTTCCTTTCATATTTCAAATTCTAGGATTCAAAAACACTTTATTCAATTTTCCTCTAACTTAAAATAGTTTTTTAGTTTAAAACATTTGAAAATCATCAAATAATTTTGACTCTCATTTTTAAATTTATTAAAAGTTTTAAAATTCCCAAAAAAAAATAAAGTCTTTATTTTACGATAAATTAAGTCAAATAACCTAGAACTAGTTTTTTATCAAAAAAAATATCATACTCCTTATTAAAGTATTCTGTACCAAAAAGAAAGTCATTGAAGGTATTAGTTTACCTTATATTGATTCCATTAGAATATGACAAGATTGAGTTTTTCATATAAAACTCATTTCTAACTTTTTCATCCTCAAATATTTAGATAGTAGTCCACTAGTTTTATAGTTCTATTGATTTCCCCAAACTCGTTTTCATTAACACTTATAAATTGGTTCCTCCTTATTTAATTACCATTCTGTGGATCTTCTATTGTGAGACTTTTAGCTACTTGACTACATCTTTAAACGTGCCAAATGACAAAGGAATATTAACATAATCGAACCGCTGTTGTTGTTAACATGCCACAGAAATTTTGTGTGACCTTGCACACTTGTGCATGTGTTTTAGTGTGCTATCTAAAAATAATTTTCTATGGATTCCCTGGACCCTAGATTGTTTCTGTTGATCCATTTATCTACCAAGAGTGCTATCAAACTAACCTATTATGTTACATTGTTAATCAGAAAATTTGTGTCTGATTTCCCAACTATGAAGTACAGGTGCTTGATACTAAACTATCAAGGTGATTTTGACAATAAAATGGTTTTAGTAGAAGCCAAGAGAGACTCTATGATCAGATGGTGACCTAATGCGTTCTAATTAACAGCATGAGAAGCAAGAAAACCATGATTTGTTCTGAGAAGCATTTGGGGTTGATTTGGGGTTCTGAGCTGCTGCAGCTGGTGTCGGTCTAATGTTCTGCTGCTCTGGCTGTTTCTGCTGCTTTCTCTTCTCTTCACCATGATTTGATGAAAGAGGTTTGTCTCCATCTGCCAATCTTCACATTACAAAAACAGTTCAATTATTTGCTCAAGAAACTTATTAAGCTTTAGCCGCCATCAAGAAGCATCATCATCCCAGTAATTTTGGTCTAGCGACAATAAGATTTAGGTTTAAATATATTTTTAGTTTATGTGAGTTTGTGTTTTTTCAATTTTGATTCCTGTAAGTTTTTCTGTTCATTTTTAGTTCATGTAAATTTACACTTTTTAGTTTTGGTCCTTGTAAGATATTTTATTCATTTTTCGTATGTGTAAGTCCGTGTATTTTCAATTTTAGTCCTTACATCTTTAATTCCATAAATTTACACTTACATGGATCAAAGTGGGAAAAATGTATACTTATAGGAACTAAAAATGAACAAAAAATTCTATGAGGACCAAAATTGAATAGGCACAAACTTATAGAGATTAAAAATGAACAAAAAAAAAACTTAGAGACTAAAATTAAAAAAACACAAATTTACATGAACTAAATCATATGTGAGCCTAAGATTTATTTCTTAATTCAATGTTTATCTATTCACATTCTCTATATTATGCGTTACAGTTCTTATAGTATGAATTACAGTTCTTATAGTATGAATTCAAGGGCCACATTTTACACTTTCCAGATCAAAATTATTCACATTGGTATAAACAAAACTATACCAGAATCACTTTCCAGAAACATATATACTAGTCTTTGGATTATGCTAATATGCCTTTGAAGCTATCGTGACTAGCATTGAAGGACATAAAATCACGATAGCTCCATGAAAAATCTAGAAACAACTGTGTGTTGCTTTGCCTTCAATGTGTAAAATCTGAATTGATTTGGGCAAAAGTGAAGTTATACCAAACATGCTATTATATATCATATTGGTATAGCATGTTTGGTTTGACTTCACTACTGCTAAAACCAATTCAGATTTTCCATGTGAAGGCAAAGCGATGCAGAGTTTCTTGTAATTTTTCATGATGCCACACCACCGTGAATTTGGATCCCTCACTGCCAATCTAAACACAAATAGAATAGTTAATGAAACAAGCATGCATTTTTACATATAAAAGAAGTAGCTAGAGCTTACACATTAAACGCAAAGGATTTGGTGCTCCCATCTGATTGGTGAGAATGAGCATTAGAAGTGCAACGCATATTGGAAGGTGTTGCCCCGCCATCAGGTTTCAACTCTCCTTTGATACTGTTTTCCATTATAACCTCTCTCATTGTCTCAGCAGCTTTTTGTTCAGTCACTCTTGAACCTTCATGTTGTTTTACAGTGCTTTGGCTGATATCATTGAATTTTGTTGCTGGAGGTTGAGGTTGAGATTGAGGTTGGGGTTCGGATTGAGGTGGGAATGGGGGCTGATTGATTGGAGGAAATGCACCAGACGAGTTCATGTCACCGGGTCTATCCATGTCACCAGATTTGCTCATCCAAGCCATGTCATTCGAGAAACTCATATTTCCCATTTGAATGCTAAACAATGATTCATTAGAGGCAGTGCTCCATTGGGTGTTTGATTTTGATTTGTGTCTATCAAACACATGTGATGGAAACCTATAGTTTGAAGAAGTTGTAGGATTCTCCGGACTCTCCATTACCTGCAGTGGAGGATTTTGCTTTTCTGAGCCGTTGCTTGTGCCAGGAGCAACACCTGCTGATGAGTATTGTCCTGCACCATCACTACCTTGTCCATGTTTTGGATAAGAGCTGATTGGGATATCATCATTACTGAATTCTGAAGCAAACTTCACATCCTTTCCCCGTTTTGGAGGTGCTTTAGTGGCTGCATTTGCAGAATTATTAATGTGGTCTTGAGTTGAAGATTCAGAAGCTGGGGAAAATGATGACACTGATGAGCCTGACTTGTTATCTGTTACTGAATTGCTACTAGCCTTGCTATGATGTCCATGTTCGGTAACTGAAAAGGTATGATGCGGTTCGACACTAGTTGGGATAGTAGTAGCACCTCCACGGTTCTTAGAAGTTGGATCAGCTTCTTGTTGGTTTTGTGCTGATTCCAATGTGAACAAGGGGTCTAATTGTTGGCTTGAAGAGGGAACATGAGTTTCACCATGTGTGTAAGTAGGATGTGTCCATGCTTCACTACTAGGCACGCTCCAATGACCTTCCTCCGGTGATGGTAGTCTCTGAAGTGATTCACTGCCATGATCATGTTGTTCATCAACTTTCACCAAGTCAGCTTCACCAACATTAGTGTTCTTTCTCGTTTCACTCGTGGGCGGCACTTTGAAGGGATTCCCTTGTGATGATTCATTTGTGGATGGTGCCAATGATGAATGGGGGCCTAGCATACCATCAGCAGGAAATGCACTTTCACTATTGTTAGTCATGCCACCTTTTTCTTGTTGCATGGCAGGAAGAGAATGTAGATGGTCATGCTTCTTTTCAGATTCAGATGCACCAAAATGTTTAGTGTTGGTGGTGGCATCACTCATCACTAGGAAAGGGTTTTGTGATGATGAAGAGGGGGCTGTGTTATTTTCCAATGGAGAAGGATTAGCTTCACCAAAAGGATTAGAAGAATGTGCTTCCACATGGCTATCCATTGGCCTTCCGTCACCCTTTTCTGCCACTAAATGTGTGTTATGCAATTCAGACTGTGAGTATGTTTGGTCAGAGGTTGCACCAAAAGGTCTAGGATGAGTTGTAGTGATTGTTGCATTTGGCATAAGGTCAAAGTGATCTTGTGATTTCAACTCTGATGAAAAGGGTGAAGAGGAGGGTACTTGTTTCTTTTCATTGTTAAATTCTTCTCCTTCACCTGAATTTGTAGAAGGACTAGTTCTCATATCAACACTAGATCCACTGTTACTTATGGATTCCATCAGCCAACAATGTCAAGTAATATTCATTCAGGGTCTGGATATTCTGTAAAAGCAGAATCTCAAATGAAAAACCATATCTGAAAGAAACAAGGATTTGATTCAAATCACTAACTTTATAAAACCCACTATAAGGCCTAGATGCTTGTTTAATTAAAGCTGAAAACAAAATTGTCAGTCACTTGGAAATGAGAGATCACATAGATATCTGACTCCTAGCAGAATTAGGAAGAAAAAAATAACAGTAAGCAATTTCAGTTGTGTGCATATGTATGACAAATCATAGATATATTGGAATATTAATAGTTATTGTTTTTTTTATCAACATTAATATTACTTTAACTGCGCTCATTCTAGAGGAGTTAAATCTCTACTGGAAAGCACACAGCAATGTTATCCTTCAAATATTGGTGGGGCAGATACATGAATCAACCGTGCCATTAGAATATATTATAAGTTTAATTTTTAATAAATCCAAATAGAGTTCCACCCCGTAATATGTAACATAACAAAGGTGTTAGGTGCCTTGCATGCACAAAATCACAAATCTTCATGTTTGTTTCAAGTGTGCATTATTTTGATTCAAACAGAATCAGATACTATCTCTATTAATATATTTTAAAAGAAAAATGTTCTCAGTTCTTCAATATAGAGGCCCCTATCTATCATAAAAAAACGTGCCTGAAACGGTAGTGCATGATGTTTAACCATTAAGTCGATTTATTTTATTGAAGATGATCGGCAAATTCAACCTATCAAATAAAAAAACCAAAAATCTACGTACTCCATTATCCGGATGCTCCACGTTATGCGCAAGTAAGGGAGAAGGATATTGTATATAGTCTTATCCTTGCATATGCATAGAAACTGTTTCCGAATTCAAATCCATGATCAATAAATCAACAATTCAACCTACCAAATATTAAAAAGAAAAAGAGAAACTATATATAAAAACTAACTGCATTATCATGATGTACATGACACAAATTGAAAATGTACTAATGACCATATACTATATAACATACTAGATGATGAAAAGAATGACAGTCAAACAACTCAATTAAACATATTTTATAATAATTGAAACAAAGGATTTATAAAGACATATTGCATTTCAAAAGATTCAATAAAAAAAAATGTACCCAGAAAAATGGACATATACAATGAAAAGTAATGTGCCCAAATGATCCAGTTGCCTGCTCCTGCTATTTACTAGGCCTCTGATGACATTATCTGAATCACAACAATGTACTAACAAAGATGCAGGAAATCCAGAAAAAGGGTCAAAAAAGTTTGAAGAAAGTGAGCAGAGAGAAAGAGAGAGAGAGAGAGAGAGAGAGAAGATGCAACAAGAAAGGGCTAAATAAAGGAGAAGGCATTGCACAAGTTTAGCCAATTAGCCGTTTCAATCTCTGGTATTTTCCTCAACTCACAAACTTCCGCTGCCATGCGCACTAATGGTCAATTAATCTAAACAAAAGGTAAAAATATCGAAGTTATACAAAACTTTATAAGTTTTGAGTTTTGAGATTAATTTTAAAAGATTTCAAGAGTTTAGTTATACAAAGATTTTTAGATTTTTATAGTAATTATTATAGAAGTTAAAACATATGATACATATACGTGAATATGTAATTAAACAACAGTACATTCAAATTAAATTTTTTAATGCATACACCAAGAATTACTTCGACCAAAAAAGGATGTTTGGAAATTATTTTGCAAAGGGATTAAAACTTTTGTTTTTATTTTCATTTTATTTTTATTTATTTGATCTATATTTAAACGTGTAACACAATAATTTCAACTGCAAACCAAATATGTACTAAATTGATTCTTAAAATGACTCAATTATTTATAATATTGAGTTTGAGTATTAGATATGAATTATATTAAATATTTAAAAAAGAGCTTTATTATTCATAATTGTCCTGTTTGTCTTAAGATTGCCTTTTTTTTTCTCTCGGTTGACTCAAGAATCAAGATTGTCTCTGATTGTTTGTATATAAAAGACTAATTAAGTATATTAAATTTATTATTGTTTTATAATATCATAAATTAAATGTTTTATTAGTTTGTACCCAAAAATATTATCATTTTGTACTTTATGATTGTTAGTTGGTTCACTTTCTTTCCTAAATAAAAGAGAGAGGTATAAAAAGTTAATTGTTGTAATGTTTTGAAGTTTGAATATAAATTAATATGATTATAATTTAATTTGATTTTAATCAAAATATTATTTATTTTCCATTGATTACAAATATAAATATAATATATATATATAATATTATCTTAGAGGAAAAATAAAAAATGAACTAAACAACAATGAAAGATATATACAATAAAAAGATGAAAAAAGTAAAACAAAATATTTTTAAAAAATATTAAATCTATAATTTTTAGACAGTTAGTAATAGCAACCGAAATTCTAAGAGAGATCAGAAAAATTACACATGCTCAAACATTTATTCATAAACAATGGGATTACATCATAATATATATATATATATATATATATATATATATATATATATATAATATGCGTACATTATCTTAAACCGCATACATTATATTTTTCAGCATACAATATCACACGTACCACGGGGGCTTTACCCTGCGCCCCTAACCCGCTTCATAACCTAGCAACAGGTAGCCTATACACTCCACTCCAACATTTGCTTCGTCCAAAAAATATGAGACATGTACAACAATCTCTAACTTGACAAATGTTCAACCCAGTGGAAGATAAATAGCAAATCCACATCGGTCTCCTGGGTTTGGGGTTATGTCACGTCTAGCACTAAGCAACATTCAACAAGTTCAAGCAATGCTTGAACTTTCCAGTTGTAGTTGTCTTGGTTAACATATCAACTGCATTTTGAATCTCCCTAAGAAAAACCTGACTAGATGTCATCAATTCCCTAATTATGTGTAACCTCACATCAATATGATTGGTTCTAGCATGATACACCTAATACTTTTCCAATTGATAGCACTCTGACTATTACAATGCAATTGAACTCCACCTTGCTCAATGCCCAGCTCCTTCACTAGCCATGCTAACCACACAACTTCCTTGCTAGCCTATACTACTTCCATGTACTCCGCTTCAGTTGTTGACATTGCCACAAGAGACTAAAATATGGACTTCCAACAAACAAGCCCACCTCCAAAAGTAAAGACATACCCTGTTATAGACCTTCTGTCATTTAAATCACCAGCATCGTCAAAATCCACATATCCTACAACTGAAGGAACATTTTGCTGACTACCAAACATAATACCATGATTTGTTGTATCCTTTAGGTACCTCAAGATCCACTACTTCCCAATGTTGCTTCCATGGTTCAGACATAAACTTTCAGACTTGGCTTACAACATGTGTCAAATCTAGTCTAATGCACACTATAGCATACATCAAGCAACCAACTGCACTGGCATAGAGAACAATTAACATGTATTCCACTTTAGCATTTGTCTTCGGACATTGGTCTACAACAAGCTTAAAATGTTTTGCCAATGGAGTACTCACAGGCTTCTTGTGTTGAACCTGTCTAAAACCTTCTTGACATAGCCCTGCTGTGAAAGCCACAATTGTCTCGATTTCATGTCCTTGTGAATCTCAAACCCAAGAATCTTCTTAGTAGGACCCAAGTCCTTCATGTCAAACTTCTTGCTCAATAGTGATTTCAACTCATTTACATAAAGCAAATGGTTACTAGCAATTAACATATCATCAACATATACTAGCAGAAAAATAAAAGAGTCATCATCAAGTCTCCTCACATAAACACAATAGGCATAATTCGAAGCATGTAGGAATCAAACTACTTGTACCACTGCCTTGGAGATTGTTTTAATCCATATAGAGACCTTTTAAACTTACAAACTAGCCGACTTAGTCCGTCTTTACTTAACCCCTCTAACTGCTCCATGTAAATTTGCTCCTCTAGATCACCATGAAGAAAGGTTGTCTTCACACTCATTTGCTCTAAATGCATCTTATGACTGGCTACCAAGGCTAGTACCGCCCTTATAGAAATGTGTCTTACGACTAAGAAGAAAATCTCATCATAATCAACTCTTTTTTGCTTATATAAGACTTATAAACTTGAGCCTTAACATTTTGTGTTAAAGTGTGGTGTCAGACTCACTTATATGGTTGTTGATGGTCCATTGGTGAAAATCTCCTGGGTGTTTACCCCCTCAATTGACAATAAAATGGTATTAAAGTGGATTGATCCTACAACCTAGTGACCAAAGACAAGTATTGAAGAAGCTTGAGGAAGATGATGGTGAATCCATATGTGGTCCTTGTGTTAAAAGTCTGCTTGGCAATATGATAGTCAAGCGGAGTGTTCTAGTGGAACTAATTGGTGGTACAAGTCCAGAAGTGTCACAATCCAATATTCACGGAGCAAACAACATATCGTGAAACATACCAAATTTTGGGCCGAGTATAAGTATGACGAGCATCCTTGATGGCACAGATTGAAGATGAAAATAAAAATTTTAATTAGGGGAATGATTGTTTGGAAACAATTTAAACTTGTAATTTCAAATTCCTCTTATACTATTTGGATTTAGAAGATATTAATTTTATCTTTAGGATTTGTTTAGATTTTAAAGATATTATTTGATTTGTAAAATAGGATATTGTTTCCTCATTAAAGATTAGGACGTTAGGTCTATAAATAGGAATTTTTAAGATGAGAAGAATCACTCAACCTGAAGACGGAGTCACCATCCTAAGTGAAAGAGGAGGTCACATTGAATGAAGCTTTACAAGTTTGTCTAACTTGTCCTAAAAACGTGTGGTGGTGCGGGAAGGTTTGCAAGTTTATCCAACTTGTCCTAGAAACTTGTTGTGGATGTAAGGATAAGGGCCTGAATCCCATTAGATAAATTCGAGGTTATAGATGTAGGGATTAGCACATGAACTGCGTTAACAATAAACGGTGTGAATGTAGGGATGATGACTCAAACTACGTTAAATGGATTTGTTATATTTCATGTGTTTTTTATGGTGTTGGCCTTATTTGTTTGGTGGTGTGTTTTCTCATCAGTATGAATAAAGAGAGATGTGTCTTTTTCCCTAACAATTGGTATCAGAGTGTTGGTTCGACTTGATGACCGGCTCAATTAAGTAAATGGTGGCAATGGATCCATGGACATGGAGATTCCCTGTATCAAAAGTTTTCCTAACGGTGAGTTCATGCATGGAGGTCAAGTAGTGAGTCCTACGGGTGTTACGGTGGTGCAAGGTACTAGAGCAGGTTGACAACAATGGCTAGACAAGTTGGGACAGTCATGGTTAAGCTTTAAGTGCCACCATTGGATACTCATGGATTGAAAATGGTTTTCGCTCGAGGGGAAGACTAACATGTGGATAAAACTCACACTAAAGGGAGAGTTCTTGGAGTACAAGTGAAGTGAAATCCACATCGGATAGGAATAAGATGGTTGAGCATCATATAAGTAGGATAAGATCCACAACCTGAGCCTTAAGGTTTTGGGTTAAAGTGTGGTATCAGATTCACTTATATGATTGCTTTTGGCTCATTAGTAAAAATCTCCTCGATGTTTACCCCTCACAATTGCACAATGTAGACCATTCAATGAGTAAAGTATCTCTAAAATATGTAAAATTAGATTTTAGTTCCTTCAAAATAAAATTATCTTATTTTGGTCCCTCCAGATACAATACATGTTGTTTTTCGTCCACATGTTTAATTAACTTCATCAACTTAATGCTGACATGGCTAATGAAGTTCAACGTTGACAACATACACCTGGCAAGTTTGAGTGACATGACATCCATGTGGCAATTAAGTGTTCATTTTTTGTCCCTTAAATATTTTTAATGTTTTATTTGAGTCCTTATAAAATATAAAGATTGATTTTAGTCCCATAAAAGTTAAAATTTAGTTCTCATAAAATTTCTTTAAAATTAAAAAGCTTTTATTATTGGTTAAAATTTATTAGAAACACATTTTATTATTAGTTAAAATTTATTGAAAACTATTACATCATAAGTGAGAGTGATTAAATGAGAAGTAAGATTCACAAAATTTTGTGATTTTTAATAAATTTCAATCAATCAACAATTGAAAGAATGTTTAAACCTCAAATAAAAGCTCTCAATATTTATTGAATCTATACTCTATAATAGGAAAATAATCTTAAAAAGAAAATTTACACGTGACTTCCTCATGAGTTTTACATAATAAAGTCATTTAAAGTAAATATGAAAAACTACACATGAAATATATTTCATTTGTCATTCATTATTCCATTAAACATTTTAATAATATTATCACAAAATTATGGATACGTACATCCTTATATATAAATTCAATGATGATTTATTTAATAAATAAATTTTCTGTTAAAATCAATAAATAAATAAAAAGAAATAAAATTATAACGATTGATTTATCAATCATTTGGCTTTTAAATTATGATAATTTGGTTTTGAAATCATAATATTTCTATTGATATTTATAGTTGATTGATAGCAATCAAGTTTTTAATAATTGTCTTCTTTTTTAAAATAATTTAAAATAATTTTACTAAAATTGATGTCATAATTAAATCAATTCATATCATATGCTCTTCCTCTCTATTTTTACACTTCTTTCTCTTTTTCTTCTTCTCAACTCTATGGTATGTTGTGGTTTCTTTTATGATATGTTGTCATTTCATTCTCCTTTGATCCTCTTTTATTCGATTCTTTTGATGTGAGACTTAAATCTTCCTCTCAACTAATTCTTATATTTTTTAATAATTTTTTATTGGAATTCAATTTATTTAACTTGTATATTGCAGTTTTTGGTAACACTGTACACATATGAAGGGATACAAAGATGGCAACACCATGCATTTAAGGGATAAAGAGATAGATTTGTCTAAAATGTCTCTATCTTCTATGAGATCGATGGATGATAAATACATATGTATTTGATATTTATTAAATAATTTTTTTATATTTATAAATTATTCTTTTATATTGTCTCTTTTTATTATCAAATAGAAAAATGATAAATCTAATTTCTTTCTTTCTTTTCATAATTTCCATATCAGAATTGTGCAAAAGAAAAAACAATGGAACCGTGGAAAACATTTATTTTCATAATTTCCATATTGCTTACGTTTCTTCTTCTTCATATTTATCCAATGTTTTTCACCTCCATTTTATTTTATTTTATTTAGTTAAAAAAAGTTTATGGTTTCATAGGATGTTATAGAAAATCTTAGGATTTGCGTCACATTTATCCAATGTCTTTATTTTAATTTCTGGTATTTTAAATTTGTAATCTGTAATTAATATATTTAATTTTGCATTCCTAAATTAGAATCTGCTCCAAAAAATAATTACAAATGCTTAGAATATATTATTTTACGTTCCTAAAATATTTTATTTAAATAAAAAATAAAAAAATAAAAAATAAGTGAAGATAATTTGATTCAAATTGCACGGGTTCAAATTAAAGATAATTTACATAAACTACTATTTATTATAAAATTTAACATGATAAAAATAATAAAATTATAATATAAAATATTTTTATTTAAGAATATTAATCATAATTTCACCTC
>PYAF01000144.1:354322-376464 GCA_007407185.1 Glycine tomentella | reverse complement strand
TATTTATATTTTATAGTGAGCTTATACCTCTACACTTACTTTTTAATTCTTGCAAAGAATATATTTTATTTTCATCTAATTTAATTATGGCAAGACTATAAATATCAATTCTTTTTTTGGATAAATATGTCATGCATTCACTTCAATCAAACCACTTATCATTATTATTGGAAATTTAAATTAAGATCATTTTGAGAAAAAAATCTATCAATAAGATATTGTTATTGTAAATTTCATTTTATTTATCCGTAGAAATCTAAAACATATAGTATAAAATTTATAACAACTTACACACATGACCAACTGAACTACACACCTTTATAAATTTGAATTTAAATATTAATGTTAAAGAAAATCAATTTTGTGCTGATATTATAATACACATTTAGAAAGTGATAAAAAAATATAATAGCATTTTGGTCCTTGAAATTCTGAGGCATTCTCATACTAGTCAGAAATTCGAAAAAGGAATATAAATATCTGAAATTAAATTTTACTGATCAAGTTAGTCCTTACCATTATATATCCCCTGACTCAATTGTTGTGATAATTATGAAAAAATTCACTTTAATTTTATTATCAGCTCAATATTTTTTTTGGTGAATTTATCATATTGAATATTTGACATGTATATATGACTATTTTTGAAAGATGATTAATTAAGTATAATTCTACAATATAAGTTAAATAAAAATTAAAAAATATAAACTCATTAGTTTTTTAATTATTTTTTCAATTAAATTTTTGAATTTGTATTTGTTTTTAATTGAATCTTCCGTCTAACAGTCGTTAAAAAAATTAATCATAGAAACCTAAGCAGCACCTAAATTTAGTATTGTCACATCTTCAAGCATTCTCACATTTGCAGGTTCTTAACTCATATTTTCAACTAGATTCTTCTATATTCACTAAAAAACAGTCAGGTTCTTCTAACAATATTTTTATCTCTGCACGTTCACCCGACTACAACAATCTCATTTCAAACTTGCATAACTTAGGGAAGAAGCCAATTAAAAAACAAATACTAGTTGCAGGACCTAATTTAAAATATATAAAAAAAATAGGTCATAGGCCTAATTAAAAGTTACCAAATAATTCAAAGGCCTACAATGTAATTTAAATACTAGTTGCAGGACCTAATTTAAAATATAAAAAAAAATAGATCATAGGCCTAATTAAAAGTTACCAAATAATTCAAAGGCCTACAATGTAATTTAACGTACAAAAAATTTATTCACGGATTTAACAAGTAAAAGAATAACAATTTTTTTTATACTTGCATTATTATACTCTATATGTATGATACTAGTGCATTGCAAGGCTCAAATACTACTTCACTTAATAAAGGAGGATTTGGCATATTAAAATGATTTGTCTCAAAATTTCCCAAACTATTTTTTTAACATTAATTTACTTGCATAGGGATAAATTTATCATTTTGGCCCTAGGCCCTTGGGCTTTTAGCCCACCAAATGAGGGAGCCTAAAGACCCACAACCTATAGAGCTCCACTTAATATGGGCTAGGATCAGGGATTAAGGACGGAGTCTAGGGTACACGAGTGTAACAAGTTGCGTATGATACGAAAGAAATAGTGGTCATTGGATCGAAATCATTAGATGGAAATCGAAATGGGAAACCGGCTGTACCGTGTCAAATATTTTCGTTTTTAATTGTTTTGTTTTTTGCGTGTGTCAATGAATGTCATGAGTATACTAACCCTTTGTGTGTCAGCGCTATTGTATTAAGGATAAGTCCCTAGGTAGAAGACTGACGGAAGATACTGTGAAAAGTAATATTATGTACAGAAAACGCGTCTTATGTTGATAGACTACTACTTTTTAATAATAAAAAATGGTAGACTACTACTTTCTATACACTCAATTTAACACACTCAATTTAATAATAAAAAATATACATTAACCATTAGACTTTCACATTTTGTCATATGAATCATTTGTGTAGTTCTATCTAACGAGATCAATAAGGTCTGTGTGATAATATATTATTATAAAAATAATATGTTGTTTTAAAAATTTAAATAGTTTTATGTTTAAGTTGTGCTTATAAAAATAAAATATTGATTTTTTGAAGTAGAATTTTTATCGGTAAATTATGGATAGGATGAATTTGATCTTGTATTTTAATATCTTTAATGTGCAATTGTATTAGATGACATATTTTTGAATAAAAATTTAATGTGGTTTGATTTGTGTATTTATGTAATATTGTTAATATTGTTTATTTGATTTGAAGATTTTATGTTTATGGTGTTAGATTTAAAAAAACTGTGTATCGATTTAAAATATAAAAAAGATTGAAAATAATTAGAAAAGTAAAACAAAAATGATATTTTTTTAGAAAGTACTGAATAATTAATCTGATTAAATTGAAAGTAAATTGAAAATGGAAAAAATGTAAAAAAAATGAGATAAAATAATAGCATATATGTGAAACACTAATTATTGAAGTTAAGTAATTATAACTTCCATGTTGTATTGATATTTGTAAGCAAGTGAATTTAAAATGTTAGATTTTCTGAATTTTGATATGATAGGTAAGTATTTTATTGTTTTTGTTGACAACTTAGTTGAATTACTGATTTTTTTCTCGTAATTGTTTTTTGCTTTGTTCCCTACGGGTGGAAATAGGTCAGACCAGGTCAGGGTTTGGCAGGCTTGAGCCTGACCCGCATCACTATGACTAAGTCTAAACTTGACTTGTTACCTGTTAAAAATAATTTATTAAGCCTTGAGCTTGGCCTACATAAAGGCTCGGCCTGAGCCTGGCCTGCATAAAGGCTTGGCCTGGCCTGAAAGGCTGTATTCAAAGCCTAATTAAATAAAAGTAAATAATGGAAAGTAAAAAATAACATAATAGATATGTTTCTGATATAAATTATAAATTATGAAATATGATCTTATAAGTTATAGTTTAGACAGACCCAATATTCAGGTTGAGTGGGTTTTTTTGAAAGCCTAAAGTCTGACCTTTTTAATTAAAAAGACTTTTTAAAAAGTTCAAATTTGACATTTTTAATAAATAGACTTGGCCAAGCCGGGCTTTAACCAAACCAAGTCATATGCCTTTGACAGGCTATCTGGCCTATTTTCACCTGTAGTTGTCCCCCACTATTTTATGTGTAGCATCGCACCTCCCTCCCCACCATGGCACTGTTTCTCCCAGCCCATCACACCTTCGATTGCGGCAAACGGTGGTCTTTTAGTTGTCCCATCGCCCTTCGACCATGGTAGAGGCCTGATTTTCTCCTCCAACTATTTGGCCCCGTCCTCGTAGTGGCTGAGATTGCTGATTACGATGGGCAGGATGTTGGCAGCTCACCATTTACAATGAGTTTTCGAGTGCGGTTGTTTTAGATGTGAATGGTATTTGGTTATACTTTTGATTTTTTATTTAAAATTAGTGTTGATGTATTGATTTGTTATGATTGCAGGCCTTCATTGTTATTTTATATTGTTTTATGGTAATTTTGATAGATTTGTAATTTGGTATAATATGATCGATTTGTTATGATTGCAGACCTCCATTTACAATGTCCTTATTTATCATTTTGTATATTAAAATTTAGTTAGGGGTGATGGTGCAAGGTTGGCTGTCACAATGGTTAGTTGGTAAGGATCTGTTGAGGGGGGGGTAAGGAAGTAGGGGAAAAGTAGAAAAAAGAGAGAGGGCATGGACGTGGGAAATGACTTCCCTAAGCGCAATGTGGTAGTCAGAGTAAAAGAGAAGGGAACGATAAGGAGAAACATGTAATTTTGGCAATATGATGAAGGGTTTGTGGTCGACGATATTATTTTGTATGAATTTTTTTATTACATATATTAAAATCAAAATTAAAATTAATGGTTTAGATAAGTGATGATTAAGAATTAATTTCGAAGATCAGAAAAAAAAAAATTCAAAAACTCATCGTTGTTGTTCGACATTAGACTATGTAATATTTTAATCGTTGAAAAAATTTCTGCTTGTGATAGTTTGATTTATTTTATCATTGTTGTATGGGTTTTTTTGGTAGAATTTTAAGGTTTCCCTGGTCAATTTAAACCAATTATATGTGTTTTAAATACAAAAATATGTAGAGTCCAAACTTTATTTAAAAAAGTTTGATTGTCATTTTTAACTAAATTTCTAGTTTAATAATAATGTTCGATTTTATAATGATATGACAAATTTGTCATAGCGTAAATGTGATATAGGGTAGTCTATAACCTTATATTTAGCAATTTTAGTTATTGTTGCCTTTAAATCCAAACTTTTAACTTTAATATTTTAAAAATATAAATATCAATATTACAACGATTTATTTCATTTAAAAGCTAACATTTAATTTTCTAATAATATCGTAACATTATGAAAAAATGAAAATTGTGAATTGAAAGTTGGTTGATGTCAAATGTTACTATTGAAAATGAAATAAAATAAAATTACACAATAAATTCAATATTATTTTTTTAAATTTTTATTCAGAGTAGTTGGTTAATTAAATAAAAACTAATAAAGTGAAAATATGATATGATATTTATATTATGTTCCTGTACCTTTGATTAAAGAACTTTAGAAAGTGAATTTTATTATGATAATTTTTTGTATAAGACAATTTAACGTTTGTATAATCCACATCTATTAATGATATCAATTGTTGGTGTTTGAAATTAGTGCGTTGTTTGTGTTGTGGCTTACTTTTATTGTAACTTGTGCGTTGTTGATATCATCGAGAGGTACAGAGGTAAATATAGAAAATTGAAAATTAGTAGGTCACATTGTTGTAGAGCTGTTTCCCATTTCGATTTCCATCTAATGATTTCAATCCAACGACCACTATTTCTTTCGTATCATACGTAACTTGTTACACTCGCGTACCCTAGACTTCGTCGGGCTTAAGAGGGTCAACCTATAAGTCATGCAATTTTAAAATGTTTTTTGTTTAACTGTCTAAAACATAAATTTTCAATTTGGTTGAGGTTGAGGGTATTTTTGACTGACTTCAGCCAAAATATTTTTGGTCAACTAGTGGTCGACCTCAAACATGACAATTTTTTGGTTGATTCGACTAGGGTTGCTTTTGGTAAACCTTGATTAAGGTTGTTTTCGCTTGATCTCAAATAGACCTTGACCCAAGCTATTTTCGATCAACTTTGACTTGATTATTTTTTGCCAACCTTGGCTAGGGTTTTTCAATCGATCTTCAGTCAACCTCGGCCAAGGATGTTTTTGACCAATCACAAACGCGAAATTTTTTTGCAAACCTCGGTCGACCTTAGCTAGGGTAGTTTTTGTCAAACCCCCGGCGGGTAGTTTTTAGCCAACATCAATAGAGGTAGTTTTTTGTTGACCTTGACTAGGGTTGTTATCAAGTGACTCAACTAGGACTATTTTTTAGTTAACCTCAGTCGGGAAAATTTTCTATTGACTTGCTCTATTAGGGTTATTTTCAAACGACCTCAGTCGAGACACTTTTTGGACAACCTTGGCTGGATTATTTTTGGTTGACCTCGATCGAGGTATTTTGGGAAAACCTTAGCTAGGATTAATTTTGAACGACATCGGCTAGGGTTATTGTTGGTCAACCTTATATGGCACTCTTTGACCAACTAGACTGGGGTTGTTTTTGTTCGACCACAATTAGTGTTAGTTTTAGCCAATCTCGACTAGAGTTATTTTTGGTCGACCTCAACTGGATAGTTTTAGGTCGACCTCAATTAGGATTATTTTTGGTCAACCTTGACCGAAGCATTTTCAGTTTACCTTCATCGCAGTAGTTTTAAGTCAACCTCGATTAAGGTTCTTTTCAAATGACCTCAAACTAGATATTAACAAAATATGTCTTAATATTGAAAATTAAGGTCCATGGGTCAACTTTAGCATACAAGACTTTGTGGGCTTTTTAATGTGGGCTTATTGGCTCTTTGGGCTTTTTTAGCCTTGGTCCACACTGGTCAAGGTCGAGCTAGACCTGATCAACAATTTTGGCGGTTTTACATAGGAATTATCCTTAAAATTGAATTAATAAAGATTTAAAATTAATAATAATATATATATTGGCATGCTAAAGACTTTTTATATGACTTTTTTACAACTTTTTATATGGTCAACTAACCAAAACTTAACATGCAATTGAAAATTATTCATTTTTACTATAATAAGTAATAAATTTAAAAGTCACATTTGAAGCGATTTTATGTAATTCACATTATAAAAAATTAGCACTAATAATATTTGAAAATAAAACTTTTAAGATTTTACTAATATATATGCTTTGGAACACAATTAATATTTCATTGACTAAATGTTACTTTTGGTTCATTATATTTTAGTGTTGTTTCACTTTAATACATTAAGTTTTAAAAGTTTCATTTTGGCCATTTATGTTTTAGAAAATTTTATTTTGATCCTTGATGTTTTCAAAGGTTTCATTTGATATATTCAGTTTTAAAATTTTCATTTTAGTTCTTTATGTTTTAAGTTTCATTTTGATCTTTTATGTTTTCGAAAGTTTCCGTTTGGTCCTTCTTTTGATTTCTGTTAGGACTTTGGCAAGCGTACCAATATGTCATCGTTGTAAGTTACAAAAATTTATAAAGATTGTCTCCACAGGGACTTGAGCTACTCAGTTAACCAAAAAGAATTTAACAGTTCAATAGTTCTGTACAGGAAGGATAAGCGGAATTTCATTTAATTAAGAAAGTATGGAAAATTACGGAACTTAGTAAATTGAAATATATTTATGAGAAAGTGGGATTGGGTTTCATCATTCTTACCCTTAGTATTCAATTAACTTGTACCATGCATAAATCAATTTCTATCTTTATTGATGCACACTATTTTACCTCGAATTGATCCCTCGCATTCGAGTTCTAAGGATATCTGCCGAATATCGATCCCTCGTATATGAAGTGAATACCCCATCATTAAATTCATAATCGCGTGCTTTATGCAATTAAAATGTTATGCCCTATTCCTAGCAACTTAACGTAATGAGTAATATCATTCAGTTCAAACCCTAAGGGCACTTTCCAGTCAAGCTTAGGATTTTAATTCATGAAACTAGTGATCAAGTATAATCAAGCATTAAGCGCAGAATGAAATTACCAACAAAGAGTAGAAGATTCATACATAAATAAATATTAAGAGAGATACACAGGGATAAGAAGATTACATCCAATCCTTAGAGTAGTTAGCCAAGCATGGAGAGAACTTCCTCAAGAGAAGAATTGATGAAAGAAACCATCACCGTTTCTTTCCGGCAGAGTCTCCACACTAATCCTCACTTCTCTCACTTTCCTTACCTCCCTACTACTAATATTTAAGCTACTTAACCTAAGAAATAAGCTAAGAAGCAAAGGAAAACAAAAATTGGATCCCCAATGCTCCAAATTCGTGGCCTTTTGTAGCTTTCTCCTTCCTGCCTGCTTCACTCACCCAGGCGAGTGAATTTGCCTTTGTTTGCTCGCTTGGGTGAGCTAAGCTCTATCTTCTTGGAACTTGCAGCTCGCCTGGGCGAGCCAAATGAACTAGAGGAGCTTGCCTGGGCTAGTTAAAGACTTAGTCTTGAAGAAAGCTTTGGGCCTGGATGAATTGTGGGCCTGTTTTGCTGTTAACACCTCCAAGTTTTGATCTTTAAGCCTTTCCTTGCTTGTTTTTCTTGTTCAGAAGCCTCAAATGTCCTCGAAACCTATCAAGATACAAAATGTGATTGGATTAATCTTCCAAAATATGAAAAACAACATTTATCTAAGTAATAGATACAAATCAACTAGGTTTAAGGCAAGTTTATAGACAAAGTTAATGAAATCAAAAGATAAGTACCATCATTTAAAACATGATTTTAACTGAAATATGACACTTATCACTGCCCCAACCTAGAATCTTGCTTGTTCTTAAGCAAAGAAAATTAACACTAGGACTATAGTAAATACTTATGAACATGCTTTGTAAAGAATCAACTTTCCAAAGTGATCATAACATATTTTCAAATAGTCAACCTTGAGAATTTGAAACAAAAGATGGAATTCACAAAATCAAATGAGATTATGATCAATTCACATTTTATTTCTAAAGAACATCAGAGGAAACACCAAATTGATTCACACAGAGGAAAACCTCTCAAATGTGTTTAGTTCTCCTAGGTAAGTGTTTATTCTCAATTCCATCACTGATATATCATAGATCAATTTTGCAGTTCATTTTCCATCAAGTCAAAGTACATCATGAATCATTAAGCCTTTTATGGTTGGGCCTGGCTAGAAAGAAATCTTGGTTTTTTTGGATATTCAAAAATACCTTGAAGATATGAGAGCAAATAAGGATAAGATAATGCTATCATCACTTTCCTATTTCTTTTCTTTTTCTACCAAGATATCCTATGCTTTTTAGTCACCAACTTTATAGAATTTTTCTATTTTGAACACAAGGAATTTGTTTCCTTTTCTTTTTCTTATTTTTCTTTCTTTCTTTTCTTTTATAATCACATGAATAGCAATAGCCACATTTAAAAGTCTTTTCATCGCATGAACTTCCCAAAAGATTAAGTATTTTCAACAAAATAACATGCCCTTTTGCTCTCCTAACCTAAGGTAAGGTAGGGAATTCTTATCCTAGGTTAGGGTTCCAACAAAATATCAAGTGTTTGGCTCAAAAGGGTTACAAAGGTAAATCATTATATATTGGGATAGCTTTTTGGCCAGTGGCTTAAAAAGATATTCAAAAAGAAAGAAGGCCTAAATCATATCCATGCATCATATGTTATGACAATTAGAAATTCATGCAAAATCAACTATAAATAGATCAGTGAGGACACTCAATGTTTTTTATGTGGTTGCATACACTCACTAGGCTTAAGGTCTGTTTTCATGTTCAAATCAAATAAATGTTCCGAAAGATGTTCTTTATCAATTTCATGTAAAAAGTCCTACACCTTCATTTGATCTTTGGAAACCATTCCTTTGCTTTTCATTCTCAAAGTTTCCAAAAATCATTTTATGGTGTTTTGATCCAAATCAAAAAACAGGTTTCAAAATATTTATCTGTTGATTCTTTTCAAAACATGACATATCAGTTAAGCCTGAAAAAGATTTATACAACCATGTTAATAAAACAAAAAGTATTTAAAATGTGTATTTTAAAAAAGAGAGAAACCTCTGTGTGCAAGTAAAAAGAATAAAAAATGCACACAAATTATTCAACCAAACATCAAACATAGTGACTAAATAAACAAAGTACTGAATTTAAACTACAAAGCAGTAAAGAAATATAAAACAATGTCACAGAATTCTGAAGATCATGGCTGAGGAGCTTGGTTTCCTTCCTTAAGATAATCAATAGGATCTGCCACGTTCTTCATCCTTACCTGCTTTGCCTTTTCCTAACAAAATGGACCTGTATCCAAGTTCTAACAAAACAGATGATACTTTCAAAAAGATAAGGTATAAATTTTTAAAAAGACATATAACATTAAAACAACAAAAATAAAGACAAAAATTAAAAATACTGGGTTGCCTCCCAGGAGCGCTTCTTTAACGTTGTATTAGCTGGACGCCTTTGTTATGGCTTTGGCTCCCAACAATTGGACAATAGTGATGAGCCACTGGCTTTTGTGTTTTCCTCCAACATTTTCAGCATTTCCTTTTCTTTTTCAGAAAGAATTGAATAGCTAATAACTGGTTTCTTTGAATTTCCTGCAAGAAAAACATTTTTAGCATGTGGAGGTACTGCATTTACCTTTATTTGTGATTCTTGATTTTTCTCTTCCTCTGACAATTCCTCAAAGATAAACTGCTAGTAAGGAATTTTCTTGAAAGCATTTGGCTGTGGGAGATTATCATTTTCTTCAGATTCACTCATCTCCTCTAATGCTTCAGCTAATATTTTCTCTAAACAATCTTTTCCTTGAACCAACCTCTTGGAATCATAAATTACTTCATCCAAGATATCCACTCTAAAACACTGCTTTGGTTCCTTTGAGTTATTTGTTGAAAAAGTTCCATTTCTATGCTCTGACATTTGTTTTGCAAGCTATCCAACCTGAACTTCAAGGTTTTTAATGGAAGCCTCAATGTTCTTTTGATTTGTGATGGACATCTGCATAAACTGAGTTAAAGTATCTTCCATTTTTTAAATTCTATCAGGCTAAACTTCTTGTTGTTGTGGTGGACCCATATTTGAAGAACCTATATAAGAGTCGTTAGAGGGAGCTACAAAAGAAGAGTTAGTGGGACCATAATATGCATTATCATTTTGCTGCCTCCAACCATAAGAACTTTGACCATCTCTGTAGCTTTAATAATTTCCTTGGAAGTTCAATTGAGATTTGGTCTTATTTTGCATATAATAAGCCTCCTCTTCTTGTTGGCAATCACCATGTGCTTGCTAAAATTGTTGAGGAAGTTGGCTTATCTGTTTGGTCAAGGCCTCTATTTGTTGAGTCAAGAGCTTATTTTGAGCTAGAATTGCATTCTGAGTATCCAGCTCCATTATAGCTTTCCTTTGAATCGAAGATCTATCATGGTGAGATTGGTAATCACTGGCTGCTATGGAGTCAATGATTACAATTGCTTCCTCCGGGTTCTTTGACATCATCGTACCTCCAGCTGAGGCATCAAGAATCATCTTTGTCTGAGGTATCAAACAATTGTAGAAAATATGTAGTTGTGCAACATCATCAAAGTTATGGTTTGGGCACCTCTGCAGTAAGAATTTGAATCTCTCCCATGTCTCACAGAGGTTCATTAAATCCTTGGAAAAAAATAGCAATTGCTGATTTTGCGCTTATGAATCTGGATGGATGAAAGAATCTGGCAATAAATTTTCCTGCACTTCTTCCCAAGTGCTAAGACTTTTATTTGGTTGGGATTGAAGCCATGTCTTTGCCTTACTAGTCAAGGAGAACGGAAAAGCTCTGAGATAGACAGCTTTAGTATCTGCATTAGAGGCTCCTATGGTACTACATAGCTCCATGAAGGTAGACAAATGAGTGTATGGATCTTCATGATCTAGTCCAGCAAATGGATGTGATCCAATAAGGCTGAGCAATGCGGGCTTTAATTCCACAACCTTCTTACTGAAAGGAGGAATGACTATGCTGTTGTAATGCTTTGGTCTTTGTTGATACGCATAGTCACCAAGAGTCCTCCGTGGTGGTCTATTTTCTTCTCCCCCTCCTTTATTAGCCATAATATAAATTACAAGTGGCTTTACTGTGAAAGAGAATCAAAATAGAAGAAGATTTACTCGATAGCTTTTTGGCTGTTTGTTTCTTTTCCTTATGGTCTTGGTAATTTCTAAATTTAATAACAATGTATCTGCAAGAAATTTACCTCAAAAGGAAAAAGGACAAACTTGCAATAATTCGTACATACCAAGGTTAGGGAAAATAAAATAAAATAAAACACAAGAGAATTTATACAAAATTAAAATAACGAAAGTAAAGAAAAAGTCTTATTCAACTGAAAAAGTAAATTTGAAAGAACTGAGTGAGCGACTCAAGTCCTCGGCAACGGCGTCAGAAACTTGTTAGGACTTTGGCAAGCGTACCAATATGTCATCGTTGTAAGTTACACAAATTTATAAAGATCGTCTCCACAGGGACTTGAGCTACTCAGTTAATCCAAAGAGAATTTAACAATTCAATAGTGCAGGAAGGATAAACGAAATTTCATTTCATTAAGAAAGTACGGAAAATTACGGAACTTAGTAAATTGAAATATATTTATGAGAAAGTGGGATTGGGTTTCATCATTCTTACCCTTAGTATTCAATTAACTTTTACCATGCATAAATTAATTTCTATCTTTATTGATGCACACTATTTTACCCCGAATTGATCCCTCGCATTCGAGTTCTAAGGATACCTACCGAATATCGATCCATCGCATATGAAGTAAATACCTCAACATTAAATTCATAATCGCGTGCTTTATGCAATCAAAACGTTATGCCATATTCCTAACAACTTAACATAATGAGTAATATGATTCAGTTCAAACCCTAAGGGAACTTTCCAATCAAGCTTAATAATTCATGAAACTAGTGATCAAATAGAATCAAGCATTAAGCACAGAATGAAATTACCAACAAAGAGTAGAAGATTCATACATCAATAAATATTAAAAGAGATACATAGGGATAAGAAGATTACATCCAATCCTTAGAGAAGCTATCCAAGCATGGAGAGAAGCATCTCAAGAGAAGAATTGATGAAAGGAACCATCACTGCTTCTTTCCGGCAGAGTCTCCACACTAATCCTCACTTCTCTCACTTTCCTTACCTCCCTTCTACTAATATTTAAGCTACTTAACCTAAGAAACAAGCTAAGAAGCAAAGGAAAAAAAAAATTGGATCCCCAATGCTCCAAATTCGTGGCCTATTTATAGCTTTCTCCTTCATCCCTGCTTCACTCGCCCAGGCGAGTGAATTTGCCTTTGTTTGCTCGCCTGGGCAAGCTAAACTCTATCTTCTTGGAACTTGCAGCTCGCCTGGGCGAGTTAAAGACTTAGTCCTGAAGAAAGCTTTGGGCCTGGATGAATTGTGGGCCTGTTTTGCTGTTAACACCTCCAAGTTTTGATCTTTAAGCCCTTCCTTGCTTGTTTTGCTTGTTTGGAAGCCTCGAATATCCTCGAAACCTATCAAAATACAAAATGTGATTGGATTAATCTTCCAAAATATGAAAAACAACATTTATCTAAGTAATAGATACAAATCAACTAGGTTTAAGGCAAGTTTATAGACAACGTTAATGAAATCAAAAGATAAGTGCCATCATTTAAAACATGATTTTAACTGAAATATGACACTTATCAATTTCCATCAATTAGCAAGTGTTAGAGTTATGTGAATTTTAAAATTATAAAATAATTAATTTAAAATATTGGTGCCTTAAAATCAAAATAAGACCCAAAATCATCACCGTGACATCAGATCTAAAGTTTCTCATTATCGTCGAGACCCAATGTTTTTTTTTTTTTTTTTATCTATGTTGGTGCTGGATAATGGTGTGGCTATGGGGTGACACACAAGTGTTTGGTGGATGGAGGTTGCAAATCTGAGTTGTTTGTTGATGATGGATGTAGTGCTGCGGAGGTTGCGAATCTGAGTTGTTTGTTGATGATGGATGTAGTGTTCTGTTGTGGTGGTTATGGAGTTTACAGAACATAAAAAGGGTTGAAAAGTAAGTATGATTAAATGCATTTTAAAGATAGTGGTGATTTTAGTCATCATTATTTTAAATTAGTTATTTTAAAATTTAATAGAACACTAATGTTTGCTAATAGAATCAGAAAAAATGACCAAAATTAAACTTTTTAAAATATAAAGGATCAAAATGAAATTTTAAAAACATAAATGGTCAAATGAAACTTTCAAAAACAAAAATGAACAAAATAAAATTTTCAAAAGCATAAAACACTGAAATGAAATTTTTAAAACTTATTATTACAAAGTAAAATAACACCAAAATATAATAAATCGAAATTCACATTCAGCCTATTTTATTTTAAGTAATTAGAACTATAGTTGTGATTTCCTAATTTATTAAATATGTTTTCAAATTACGTAAACATTCTAAATTAAAAGAATTTGTTTTAGAAGAAAATGAGTTTTTTTCCTTTAATATTGTATTCGTACAAAGTATTTATCATGAAAAGTAGTGATTATTCTAAATTAAAAGAGCATTTTTTTTGTGAGCATAATATTTACTGTTTAGAGCTTGATATTAACACGAGAAAATACCAGTCATGTCATGTACATTTGTCCACATGCAAGAAATAATGTAAATATAGTCATGATTCAAAGTAAATAAACATTTTGATAGTCTACATTTGAACATTTTCAAAGTCTAATTAGCAGATGCCTAATGCCTTGATGTTTAAGTATAATAGATTGAAAGTGACATTCAGCCTATTTTATTTTAAGTAATTAGAACTATAGTTGTGATTTCCTAATATATTAAATATGTTTTCAAAGTACGTTAACATTCTAAATTAAAAGAATTTGTTTTAGAAGAAAATGAGTTTTTTTTTCTTTAATATTGTATTCGTACAAAGTATTTATCATGAAAAGTAGTGGTTATTCTAAATTAAAAGAGCATTTTTTTTATGAGCATAATATTTACTGTTTAGAACTTAATATTAACACGAGAAAATATCAGTCATGTCATATACATTTGTCCACATGCAAGAAATAATGTAAATATAGTCATGATTCAAAGTAATAAGCATTTTGATAGTCTACATTTGAACATTTTCAAAGTCTAATTAGCAGATGCCTAATGCCTTGATGTTTAAGTATAATAGATTGAAAGTGACATTCAGCCTATTTTATTTTAAGTAATTAGAACTGTAGTTGTGATTTCCTAATTTATTAAATATGTTTTCAAAGTACATTAACATTATAAATTAAAAGAATTTGTTTTAGAAGAAAAAAGAGTTTTTTCTCTCTCTTTATTATTAGATTGGTATGAAGTATTTATCATGAAAAGTAGTGATTATTCTAAATTAAAATAGCATTTTTTTTTGTGAGCATAATATTTACTGTTTAAAGCCTAATATTAACACTAGAAAATATCAGTCATGTCATGTACAATTGTCCAAATGCAAGAAATAATGTAAATATAGTCATGATTCAAAGTAATAAGCATTTTGATAGTCTACATTTGAACATTTTCAAAGTCTAATTAGCATATACCTAATGCCTTGATGTGCAAGTATAAAACGTTAGCGTGGCACTGGTGACTTTGTATATATTTTTCATTAATAAAGATTTGCAGTAGCTCTTATAATAGCGAGACAGATAATAAAGAATAAGAAACAAATTAAAACTTATATACAACTCTCATTTAAAAATAAATTATTATTGTTATCCAAAAAATAATAAATTATTATTTATAATAATCTCGCTGTTATAATAAAAATTTAATTAAGATATACTTAACCTATAAATAATTTTTATATTATCATTGATTATTACTTATAATAAAATTATTAATTTTTAATAATTATTTTAAAATTCATATTTAAAATACTTTCTAGTTAAGAGTATAAATAATTTTAAAAAAATGTGTATAAATTTAAAGTGTTTTTAAAAAAAGAAGTCATTACAAATAATTGAATCCGTACACTGACAACTCATCACAAATATCTCTTATTATAGACCATGATATATTGAATAGGTGAGTAGCGACCCCAAAGTCTCCACTGAGTACAGAAACCGTTACTGTCAAACCGACAGGGAAAATATTTTTTTGAATGTGCTTTTAGTGTTTATAAAATTAGGGAATTTTGATTTTAGTTTTTTAAAAATATTATTTAATTATTTTTTATTCTCTAAAATTTAAAACATTATGCTGGTACCTATAGCGTGAGTGAATCTTGATTTTGATTACTTAAAAATATTTTTGTTATCATTTTTTTTTCAAGGCCTCATTTTAAGATTGAATGAATAAATTTTTTATTAGAGATATAGAAAAAACAATTAAAGGTGTCAAATGCTGATTTAGTATTTGTAGTCAAAGTACATTACTAAGCAGTAAACGAAAGTCGCGTACAATGAAGATAAAAAACAATAATTTTATGTTGTTGAGAAATGAAAACCAAAATAAAAATTACAAGAACAAAAATAAATAAAAGAAACTCATTTATTTTATAGGGTCATTATTAAAAGGTCATTATATACGTGGACATCCTCTACGTCAGCACTGTTACATTAATAGTGCTTATTTATTCTCCAAGTGCCAACATGGACATACTTGTCCATCTTCTTTGTCAGCCTTACTACAGGAGTATGGACGTTGACCTTCTATTGGAGCACAGACACTTACAATGTATATCTCCTTTATTAACAACATTTTAATTATGTCTGGTTATTCAAACAAGTGTAACCACCTTATCACCTAATATCTCTACAGGTTATCTACAATCTATTACTTATCTACAAGTAACAGTATATCAATAAGGTACACATTATCTTCTATTTAAATTAGATAACCACCTGCTACTATCTGTTATTATTTTATCGACAGATCACTAACAAGCAAAGGCTCAAAGCCCACACTCCACACTATAAATACAGGTTCTCTCTAAACCTTTACTAAGTCAATTACTCAGAGGACAACCCCCTCATATTTCATCACTGTTCACCCATGGTGGACATCCCCTCTGAGACACTCATGGAAGCCTTTTATACACTTTCATACACTCAGTTATTCTCATATAATTGATGTACTTACTTGAGCGTCGGAGTGTCTTTTCTTTGTTTTGCAGATCCCTTTCCTAAACAAGGTTGACTCATCATCTGACGTGCAAAATTTAGACTCCACCTTGGCCTCATTTAGCTCACACGTGGAATCTCCAGATTTTGGTAAGAACATTTAGCACCCACCGTGGGACCACGGTAAAACATACCCTGTAGCCTCGCACCCAGACAAGTCATCGACACACATACATGGTCAGTACACGTTCCGGCGTTAGACGTGACACCCCTGTTGAGGCGTTTAACCCTCCATAGACGACCATGACGAATGTAGACACCATTCATCAGCTCTAGAACCACATGGTGGAGATGGAACAAAACTATCAGGAAGAAATTCGAAGGTTGAAAGCTAACCGCGATCAGCGGGAAACCAGAGAAAGACATCCACAAGGAGATGAACGCTCCCCTAACACCAGAGATGAACAGACGCAACGCGAATCACATCCTAGACAACATGTCAACCCTTCGCCTGGACGTAGTTCAACACAGGCCTATCGACTCGAGAGGCATACTACACGGCATAATCCTTTCGTCGACTGCATCATGGAGGTCGACATTCCTCTCGGGTGGAAAACTCTACCCCTGGAGAGGTATGATGGCACCACCGAGATGAAGACATGATGCCTTCCTTTCCCAAGAAAATCTCTGCACAAACAATGACGCCATATTATGCCAGTTGTTCCCCACCTCTTTGAAGAGGCAACATTAGCATGGTATGGTGGCCTCCCTGAATAGTCCATTGACAGTTTCGCCACCCTGGTCGAAAAATTCAACGTGCAATACATTCAACGTGCAATACGCAATCAGCCGAACTCACAGGCTGACCTCCACTGCACTAGCAACACTGCGTCAAGCAGATGATGAACCTCTCTGTAGGTTCATGGAACGATTTGGACAACTGACTGTCCAGATCAGAAACCTCAACCCTGAGGTAGCCTTGCATTCTGCGATGCTGGCTCTTCGACCTGGGGCAAGTTCGTAGACAGTCTATGTAAGAACCTCCCTTTAGTATGGAGGAAATACGCGAACGCGCTAAAGGTTATATACAGATGGAAGAAATGTCAAAATTCAGAGATGAAGTCCGACAGATTGGACAGAAGCAAGAGAAACATGAGGTAACCATCAAAGTCGACCCCCAGAGGTCAGACAAAAGGCAAAGGCTGCATAAATCACAGCTCCTCTCGAAAAGGCCCACGTTCGAGAGATACACTCCCTTGACAGCCAACCAAGCCACAATCATGGAAGAGCCTTCAACATGGAGGTACAGGTGATACTGCCAGCTCCCTCATCATCCATGAAACAGAGGGCAAACCCTAACAAATACTGTTGGTACCATCGCGGCAATAGCCATAACACTGAAGAATGTTTGGCCTTGAAGGATAAGATAGAAGAACTTATCCAAGCAGGACACTTATCACGGTTTGTGAAAAGACTTGATAATCCTCCAACAAAAAATAGACAGGAGGGGCGACAAGGGGATCGATTCAGAAACAGTGATGCTGATAGAAGAAGGGATGGAGCAGTAAACAGAGGAGGACAGCGACAACCGCAACCCAGACGAGAGCGTCAACCCCCTTGTCAACAAGCAGATGAGCCTACCCAGCATATTCGCGGTGTGATAAATACAATAACATGCGACTTCTCAAATGGAGGATCATCCAGTCAGTCTCGAAAGAGACACTTATACTCCATCTGAGAAATCAATATCTATTATGTCGATGCTCTCCCACCACAGAGTCTACCTCCCATTACTTCACTGACGTTGATTTCAAGGGAATTGATCATGTCATTTAGGACGGCCCCATGGTCGTTTCCCTTATATTCGCCAATTTTAAAGTGACCAAATCGATCAGGGAAGCTCCATGGACATCCTCTATTGGAGGACCTTCCAGAAGCTGGAGATCTCACCAAGCATCATTCAGCCTTACCTCGGACCCCTCCTAGGCTTTGCAAGAGAAAGGGTAGAAACCCGGGGCTACGTCGACCTTATGACCACCTTCGGTCAAGGTTCACTTCCGAGGAACTTTACTATTAGGTAACTAATCGTGGATGCTGACACATCATACCTCGCCCTGATCAGCAGAAAAACACTGAATGAGCTTGGAGTTATAATCTCCACGCCTCATTTAAAGATGAAATTTCCCACCATGACAAGGGAAATTGTCATTGTGAAAGCAGACCAGAAGCAAGCTAGATTGTGTTATGTAGAAAGCCTCAAAGTGGGATCGTATCCTCCTGACAGCAGGTCAGACAGATACCGTCCCACTTCGAGGGACACTACCCAGGTCATGAACATAGACAGAGGGTTTACCCCCTACACGCTGATGGTATACACAACTCATCATGATGATACCTTTGATGTGGATCCGCGCGATGACAACATCAACAAAGGATCAAAACTGATCGAAGAACTAGTCAAGCTGCAACTTGGGCCTAAACCTAGACAGTGTACGCAGCTTAGCAAAGATCTTACCAGCCATGCGGACAGACACATAGCCGACGTACTTCGCAAGAACGCATCTCTGTTCGCTTGGCAACCGTCTGATATGCCAGGTATTGACCCTAACGTTATATGCCATAAGCCAAACCAATAGCACAGAAGAAGCGAAATATGGGAGAGGAAAGACGAAAGGTAGTGAAAGAAGAAGTAGACAAGTTTCTTAAAGCCAACTTTATCAGAGAAGTTAGGTAAGTGGCATATGTTCACAGATTTCACGGACCTTAACAAGGCATGTCCGAAGGACGCAGACCCATTATCCAGCATTGACAAACTGGTTGATGGCTCGTCCGGGTTCCAAATCTTGAGCTTCTTAGACGCATATTCTGGCTATAATCAGATCAGAATACATGCCCCAGATGAAGCAAAGATGACCTTCATTACTGAAAAGCCAACTACTGTTACAAAGTCATGCCTTTTGGTCTCAACAATGCAGGGGCTACATACCAGTGGCTAATGGACCGTGTCTTCAGAAAACTGATCAGACGCAACGTCGAGGTTTACATGGACGACATGGTCATCAAGTCCCAAAGCGTAGCCCAACATGTAGCGAATCTAGAAGAGGTATTCGAAGAGGTACGAAAGTATGACATACGTCTCAACCCTGAAAAATGTACATTCGAGGTGGGTGGCGGCAAGTTACACACCGAGGAATTAAAGCCAACTTGGACAAATGCTCATCCATATTACAGATGCATATCCCGACCAACGTCAACGAAGTTTAGAAATTGAACTGAAGACTAGCGGCCTTGTCAAGATTCCTTCTGAAACTAGCTGAAAAGGCAAAGCCATTCTACAAACTGCTCAATAAGACAAAACCATTCCTCTGGGATGACACTTACGAGCAGGTCTTCGGGGCATTCAAAAAGACAATTGCTACACCACCTGTCTTGAGTCGACCTCGACAGGGGATACTATTGCTCTTATACCTCTCTATAGCACAAAGCTGTCAGCTCGGCACTTGTCCAAGAGGAAGGGAAGCACCAACTTCCTATCTACTTCACTAGTCGCATGCTACATGATGCCGAGAAGTGCTATCAAATGATTGAAAAGATACCCTTGGCAGTAGTCACCTCCGTCAGATGCCTTCGACCTTATTTCCGAAGTCACCAAGTGATAGTCAAAACTAACTATCCCATCAAATAGGTTTTGAGGAAACCCGAATTGGCAGGAAGGATGGTGGCATGGTCAGTCGAGCTATCAGAATTTGATATTCGATATGAACCACGCGATCCCATGAAAATGCAGTTCATGGCAGACTTCTTGGCAGAATTTATGGGAAAAGACAAGTGCACACTAGACTGGTGGAACCTCTACGTGGACGGAGCATCCAATGTACAGGGAAGTGGAGTAGACATCATACTTGAAGGACCCGACAACATCTCACTGGAACAAGCTCTTTAACTTAACTTCAAGTCCTCAAACAACCAAGCCGAGTACGAGGCACTCATAGCAGGACTCAAACTCGCAAAAGAAGTTAGAGCTCAATGTCTGAGGTGCTACTCTGACTCATAACTCGTCTAGGGATAGATAGTTGACAAATATCAAACCAAAGAAGTCATACTCCTCCAGTATTACCATCTGGCCAAAACACTCATCGACAGTTTCGAGTGTTTCGAGATCTATCACATACCACGAGAGAGTAACACTAGGGCTGACTTGCTATCCAAACTGGCTAGTACCTAAAAGACCAGACACCTCAAAACAATCATCCAAGAAACACTCTAGACACCCACCATAGACACCCAAGCGGTAATGGCTAGCGAGTTGGAGGAACCCAATTGGATGACCCTCTATAAAGACTTTCTCACAAAGGTAATACTTCCAACAAATAAAAATGAGGCCTGACGTCTAAAGAGGAAAGCTAGTTATTACGTCATCATTGATGGTGAAATATTCAAAAGAGGACTGACAGCACCTCTACTTAAGTGCTTGGTGTAACACCCCAAAATTTATGGAATCATAGTCAATTATTTGGGTAAAATGTTAATTAAGAGGCATTATAAAAGGATTTAGGGGAAATGACGAAAATACCCCTGAACATTTTTGAAATGACCAAATTGCCCCTAGGTATTTTAGCCAGATATTTTAAGAAGGAAATTTTATAAATATCCTTGGATGTTTTGAAAATAACCCGGATACCCTTAGGATGACAATTACAGAGATATCCTGAATATTTTAGAAATGACAATTATACCCCTAAGGTGAGTAGTGAAATTACCAAAATACCCTTTAGGTCAAAAAATGACCAGATGACTTTAGAAATTTGTGAGAATCTAAGTATTGGATAAAATACTTTTAGACAACAAATTATCAACATGGTTGGTGGAAGAGAACCATAAACTATAATTTCTAAGAATTTTGGTAGATATTTTGAAAAGAGCTTAATATAGATTACCTCAGGTATCAGAAAACCTCAGGAAAGTAATAGATACAATCTATGAAGTTTTCTCTTAATTATGGAGGAATAGGTTTCCTAAATAAGTGAGTTCAGTAATTTTACTAATTAAAAACAAATTGGACTAATAAGAACTTAGAAAATTGCTATTACATAAAATAAAAGGAAAGATTTTTAATTTGGTTCCCTAACTTAAAGCCTAGGCCGTTTGATCTAGAATCAAAGAATAAAGCTTTAAGAAACTTCAAGATTGGCCAGGGCTAAGAAGCCTGAAAATTTCTATTGGTCCAAGTAGAAAGTTAGTCATAAATGCTTAAGATATTTTAAGATGCAAAAGTTTAGCAAAACTAAGGCACCATCCGTATAAAAGCCAAATGGAATTCTCTACAAATTAGAATTGCACGTGAAAATGAGGTAAGGAACAAGGAAAATTCAAGAAACAAGACACTTGTAAAGTAAAGAAATATTAGCCAATGGAAAGAAACCTAGTGGAAAGCCAAGCAATGATGGCTTAAGGAGATTTTTGTTGAAGAAAATTTCCTCTTGATTCCTTTGGACACGGAGGAAGTTCTAAATATTATTTTAAAAATCCCAACGGTCAAAAGTTAGATATTTGGGTTAGGAGTATCCCTTTAAAATTTAAGAAGATCCAACGGTTAACGAATCCAGAATCATTATTTTACTAATACGGGTTTTTGGGAAAAAGTCAATAATAAAGAAAAGCACAAAGTATCTTGAACACACTAGCTATACCACGAAATTGGTAAAGATTTTTCCCAAGGCTTAGTTACTCCACGAGCACTATCAAGAAGAGTGGAGAATTGCCAAGAAAAATCAAGAAACAAGGCCACTTGTATGGATGAAATTCAATAGCCAATAAAATGGAACTTAGTGTAAAGTTAAGCAATAATGGCCTAGGAAGATATTTGTAAATTTTGGAAACAAAAGCTAGCATTCCACGTGAACTAGCAAGAGTATTTCCCAAAG
>PYAF01000144.1:324358-345411 GCA_007407185.1 Glycine tomentella | reverse complement strand
TCTTTATTCTCTTCTCATCATCTCCTATTGCTTTGGTGTTTGATTCAATTTACTTGCACAGAAAAGATTTCAATTGTCTATTGATTTTCTTGACAAAAGAATTTGATTGAATATAAGATTGGTTGATTTGAAAACAATTTTAAAGTGATAAAGATCCTGTGGAAAAACTCTGATTTGAAAATTTTAAATTACCAAGGTTTAAGTAATTCACCCCCCTCTTGGTTGTTTAGAAGTATTCCTATTATTTTCAGCATCAACTGAGCATTGAGGACCAGTCGACCTAATCAAGTTCTTGTCAACAAGGGTTGGTACTCTTCGTTCAAGCTTAGGCCTTACACTCCATAGTGAGTTAGCCTCCCTTGGAAGAGTCACGAACTCGAGGGAGGTGACAAGACAAGCAGCAGACGACTACATTGCAGATGAAGGAGGCAGAGAAGGAGAGGGAGTGGCAACAACAAGAGAAACATGTCGGGTGGCAGGTGGAGTTGGAGTGGCCATCATAAAAGGCACAATAGCAGGAATAACTGGAGCTGGAGTCATGACAACAGGAGAAGCAGTAGGGGAATTAGTGGCAACAACCACCACAGGCGTCAGAGCCCAGACAGGAGGAGGAGTGGGCAGAAGCCCGACAGCCTCCCTCATTGTGCGTAGGATACGAGGGGCATGGACGGCCCGAGACTTCTTGCAGCCTGATGTCCTACACTCTCGTCTCTCTTCCTCTTTGACAACTCGGAATGACAAGGTCTGGGGAAAGCAGTAGCTACATCAGCAGGGCCAACTCAGACAGTGGGTCGACCCTCTTCTTCAGCTGGGGGACAAAGGGTGGCAACACATCGCCACCCACATTCATCACCAATGGTCTCCACTGGAAGTTGCCCATGATACATGCAAAAACACAAAAAATGCAAAGTGTCAGAGTACGCACACCAGGAAACAAAGAAGTTATAAGGAAAGAAAATTACCGTCCAATGCAGTAGAAGGGTCATCTGTCAAGGGCAACGACAAGATGACACGAACGTCCAAAGAGGCTGGCAACATCTCCAAGGTTGCCTTGTCAGACTTCTTCACTAAGGTCAGCATATCCTCATCAAAGGACCTGAACTTAGTAGGGTCAGATTGCCAATAGAAGGGGAAACAAGCCTTCCCATCCCAATTGTGCATCAATGGCAACCCATCAGCCAAGACATCACTTTCGTGGACCTTGAAAAATCGATCCTAGAAGCGGCGGAAGACATTGGTGTCAACTTCGAACAGCTTCTTGGAGACGTTGTGCAAGGAGACCCAAGCAACCTTCCCGGACAGCTTGGTTTGAAAAAAGAACAAGAAAAGGGGAACAGAGACGCAAATGTTAAAAAACAAACATAGAATTTGAAAGGTCCGCACTACTGCCCAACTGTTAGGGTGGAGTTGGGAAGGGGCCGCATTCAAGTACTCTAGCAGAGCACATTGAAATGGAGAGAAGCAGAGAAGAAGACCTAACACTTCGAAGAGGCATCGGTACATGAAGAAGAAGGGAAGTGCGCCTAGCGCTGCCTTCAAGCAAGGGAAGTCATCTTCCCCACTAGGCTCGACGATGTCTTTGCAGGCGTCCGAAGGAGGTGTCATCTGCAACGTCGAGTGAAGAAAATTTACAGAAATAGTGGAAGTCATGGAGGAACGGTACTAAAACAATCCTCCCTTACCCACTCATAGCCGCAAACGACTGGGACAATAGATGGCAACCCAACACCGGGGCTGCGACACATACGAGAGGTGGCTCTAATCCCTCAAGGACTGCCTTGCCTCATCCTCCTCAAAGGAGAATAAGCGGGAATGACGGTGGGTGACAGAGACTCATTTGCCCTCACGGCAAAGGGAGACCTTGCTGCTGACAAAGACGAGAAGTGCCCTCACTAGCTTGACGGGAACTCTCCTTCCTGCTGGAGAAAGAGGAAGATCCGTCAGAATCTCCTCCATGGGTGTTCTCCTCTGAAGAGTCACCCACAGAAATGACTTCACGCATGACATGCTGCTCTATCGAGCCACCAGAATCACTACCACCCATGCCTAAGGCAGAATCAGAAATGGGTGAGACAGACATTTTCAGGAGGTTACCTTAGGAAGAAAGAGAAATCTTAAGCAAGAAGAAGAGTGGAGAAGAAGGAAACTCAGAAAAAGCAAAGACACATGAGTGGCAGTGGAAATGATAGAAGTCACATCTATTTAAAGGGAAGTGAGGCCCGACAGTTATTGACAGGATTTTGAAATGTCCCCTAGAAGCTCGCACCATGATTAACTGCATTTACCGTCTACCACATGATCTCCTGTACGTGCCCACTCCTTGAGTGACACATAGGCATGATTATAGATGCGTGGACGGCACGCGCCTGCAGAATTTAAATAGGAGTAACGCATGTTTTCAATGTCTCCTCCAACAGTCAGATATTGGCAGAAGCTATCAGCCTTGACGCTTCACTTGCCTGGCATACTTGACCTTATCCATAAATCAAATTAGTCTACCTTGGACAGCTCAATAATAACAACCCGGACAACCTTGTCTAGGTTCAAATCTCGATACAACCCGAACAACCTTGTCTAGGTTCAAGACATTACTCTACAAAGCTATCGACCTCGATGCACGACATCACTTGTCCACCCTTGGAGGATGATAGTACTCATCATATTGTTTGCCATGACACTAGACATTCATCATCGACGCTTATTCATCCTTTTTCTCCTACAAATCGGCTCAGAGGCTAGGGGGCTTATGTACAGTCCAAAATGGTAAACTGACACATGGCCATCATTGAAAGGCCACTATACACGTGGACACCCTCCACGTCAGCACTGCTACATTAATAGTGCTTATTTATTCTCCAAGTGTCAACCCGGACACACTTGTCTGCCCTGCTTTCAGCCTTGCTACAGAAGTGCAGATGTTGACCTTCTACAGGAGCACGAACACTTATAGTGCATATCTCCTTATTAACAGCATATAAACTATGCTTGGTTATTCAAACAGGTGTAACCACCTTATCACCTAATATCTCTACAGGTTATCTACAAGTTGTTACTTATCTACAAGTAACAGGATACCAATAAGGTACACATTATCTTCTATTTAAATTAGATAACCACCTGCTACTATCTGTTATTATCTTATCAACAGATCACTAACAAACAAAGGTCCAAAGCCCACACTTCATACTATAAATACAGGTTCTCTCTAAATCTTTACTAAGTCAATTACTCAGAGGACAACCCCTTCATATTTCATCCTTGTTCACCCACGGTGGACATCCCTTTGAGACACTCATGGAAGCCTTTTATACACTTTCACACACTCAATTATTCTCATATAATTGATGTACTTACTTGAGCGTCGGAGTGTCTTTCCTTTGTTTTGCAGGCCCCTTTCCTAAACAAGGTTGACTCATCATCCGATGTGCAGAATTTGGACTCCACCTAGGTCTCGTCTAGCTCACACGTGGAATCTCTAGATTTTGGTAAGAACACCTTACATCATTATCAACTATGCTAAGGATTTAAGAGGGAACCTCTTCTATCCAAACAAAGTCAATTGCTGAAAAAGCAAGCCTAGCTAAAGAATGTGTTGCTCTATTACCTTGGCGTCTAGCAAAACTCAGAGACAAAGGGGGGAGTGCTGAAACAATGAAATACATAATGTAATATAGAGCCCCGATAACTGGAATCATTGTAGGGGAATCTTCTCCATGATGACATGAGGTTATGACAATCAAAATAAAAAATGACAATTGAGAAGCTTAGGTGTTGAGATAGAACAATGGCTTCAATTCTTTGAAAGATAGAAGCCCTTTCCCTTTACAATGGAGGCGTCAAAGTTAGCTTTGATGAGGCCAAACTTTGGTTTCTCCCATCCACATTTCTCAGATGGCACAGATTCCACCTCTTCCTTTGTCAGATTGATTGTTTTAGCCTTCTCCAACTCAAACCAGTTGGGATTAGTCTTCTTAATGAAAACCCAATCATTATAATGCTTCCACAGATTTTGCCAAAGATTTCCTAGGAAAGAACTAGGGGAAGCCGGGGAAGCCATTGAGGGGGAATTCTTTGATACCTGAACATGGTATCAAGACTTTACTGTGTACACACCGTTCATAGTATATTTCCAACCAAGCTAATCTGGGGGAGGGGAGTAGTTGAGAGGAATAGAGAGGATTTTGGACTTAATATCCTTTGAGAAAAAAGAATGGATTCTTTGAAAGTCCCAACTCCTAGTGTCATGATAGATAAGGTCCACCACAAGCAGGTATTGGACTGGAAAAAGTGCTTCTTTTGGCGGGCAAGAATAGGGGAACCTGGAATCCAACTATCATCCCAAATAGAAACAGACACACCATTGTTGATTCCAGGGGGAGCTTCATGAAGTTTGGAAGTCTTTGATACAAGAAGAGTTTTGTGCTTTCAACATGCTTGAAGACTTGAAATTTTATGTAAAAGAAAAGCAATCTGATTGATCCATGCATTTACATATTTAATCATTCATTCATTGATTTAACGAAGTGGTTTTTATAAAAATCAAACAAAGTTTTTTATACTTTACTAAGGTTTCTTGTTTGACTCAAAGGTTTTTGGAAAAATTGTTTTATACTGTTGTAATCGATTACATTAAAGATATAATCGATTAAATTGTTCTTAGTTCATTCTGGAAAAATCTTCAAGAACAAAGTAATTGATTACTTATCGGAATAATCGATTATTTAACCTTTGTTTTCACATACACTGCTTTGTTGAAACACTTTAATCGATTACCAATAAATAGTAATTGATTACAAAGCTTTACATTGCTACTCATGGTTTTAAGACTTTCTGGAAGAATCAATTACCAATAGTTAGTAATCGATTACACAGGCTTAAATTGAAAAAGTCATCTTCCTGCTTTAATTGATTACCATTTCTAGTAATCGATTACACCTTGTGTCTGAATTTTATAATTTTGCATTAGATAATCAATTACCACATTTTGTAATTGATTACACAATGTATTTTGGAATGCCACAAGCTCCTGCCTTAATCAATTACCAAAGATAGTAATCGATTACACAATGCATTTTGTATTTTGCAAGTTCCTGTCTTAATCGATTACAAAGACGGAATAATCGATTATTTTGCTCGTTGCTCATGCCCAGAAACTTTGTTAAACACTTTAATCGATTACAAGGTTTATTTAATCGATTACATGAGCATTTTAATCGATTACTAGGCGCGTTTAATCGATTACAGGCAGTTACAAAAAGCTGTTATAAATAGAACCTTGACTCAGCTGCTTTTCTAACTTTGTGAAACATTACCCAACGTATTTTCTGAGCTTAAACAGTCTTATGAGCATTCTTAAGTGTTTTCCAAGGGATAAAGTCTTTCTTGCTCCATTATGTCTTAATCATGAGTGTTTGAGTCATGCTTGGAGTTTGAAACCTGTTCAAGATTAAGGAAAGCTGTGCTTTTTGATTTGTAATCATTCAATCTAAGTTGGTAACTTCATGTTGCATTGCATCATTGGATCATCAGGTTGTCTCTCTCCTTAATCTGGTTGTAATTTTTGTTTTCTATTTTCTTTGTGAATTGGCTATTGTATTTGGGTTCTTGCTTGTAACTAGAGAAGGGGTTCTCTAGGTGAAAGAACTGAGTAGTGTTCTCAGGTTCTTGTCTCTTAGAATCTAATAGGGTTTTAGATTTCTGTACTTTATCTAGGTTTGATAAAGGGAGACTTTGTAATTGCTTGTAAGAACATAAAATTATAATAGTAGAACTCTAACCTAGTGTTGGTTGGAAGAAAACTAGATGTAGCTTCTAGTGTTGAAGTGAACCAGTATAAATCTGATTGTCTTGTTTCTCTATTCCTTAACTCTTATATTCATTGTGTTCTTGTTTAAATTGCTTGATCAATTATATCAGTTTTGATTCATTGAATTCCTTGGGCTGAAATACTTGATTGAATAAAGTTCTTGGCTTTTGAAAAGTGATAAAGATCCTAGGAACTCTAATTTTGATTAAAGAATTTTTTAAAATACCAAGGCTTAACCAATTCACCCCCCTCTTGGTTAAGTGTGAGATATTCATGTTCTTTACAATTGGCATCAAAAGGTGGTTCTTGAAAGTTACTCAAGATCACTATTTTCAAAATGAATACCTCACAAATAACTTTCAAGGAAGGTGCTTCTTTAAACAGACCTCCTTTGTTTGAAGGGGAGAATTTTAGTTTTTGGAAAAATAGGATGAAGATCTTTATTCAATCTAATGACCCAGGTACTTGGAATGCAATTGAAAAAGGTCCTATGGTGCCCATCAAAACCATTGGAAATGACATGATTCCCAAAGAATGGGATGAGATGACTGATGTTGAGAAAAGGGTTGTTCAATATGATTTCAAGGCCAAAAACATGATAACCTCTGCACTTTCCTCTGATGAATTTTTCAGAACAGTTATATGCACAAGTACTAAGGAAATGTGGGAGATGCTAGAAATCACTCATGAAGGAACTGAAGAAGTAAGAAGATCAAGGAAGCATTCATTGATTCATGAGTATGAGATGTTCAAGATGAACACACATTAAAGCATTTCCCAGCTCCAAACAAGAGTCACATACATTGTCAATTATCTTTTGGGACTTGGAAAGACTTTGATGTTGAGGAATTAAGCATCAAAATCTTGAAATGCCTCACTAGATCTTGGCAACCAAAAGTGACAGCTATCAAGGAATCCAAGGATCTCTCCAAAATGTCCATGGCTGCTCTTTTGGTAAGTTACTTGAATATGAATTAGAAATGTCTCAATTAATGTGTGTTGAAGATGCAGAAAAAAAAGGAAAAAGAATTGCACTAAGAGCTGCATCAACAAGAGCTGAAAAAGAAGAAAAATCAAGTGATGAGGAAGATGAAGAGAATATAAACTTGATAGTGAAGAAGTTCAGCAAATTCTTGAAGAAGAATAAGGGCAAGAAATTCTCAAGGAACACTAAGAACAACAACAACAACAACAACAACAACAAGAAGATTGACAGCAACTTTACATGCTTTGAATATGGGAAACCTGGCCATATTAAGACTGAATGTTCAATCTACCTGAAGAAACAACAAGGAGACAACATAGTGAAGAAGGATGGAAAAGCTAGAAGAGCCTATATAGCTTGGGAGGACAATGACTCAACAACCTCTGAATCCTCCACTGAAATTCAGGTAGCAAACATGTGCCTTACCTCCATTGTCAATGAAGATAATGATGATCTTTTAGATGAAGAAGATGAGGTAAATTCTGAACTTGATCAAGCTATTCTTGCTTTTCAAGAGATGCACAAAGAGGCTCAAAAGCTTGCAAGATCTAACAATAGACTTAAAGAGAATATCAAAGAACATTTTGCAAAAATTTTAGAATTGCAAACTGAAATTTGCAACTTGAAAGAAGAAAATGAGAAACTTGTTTCAAGTTCAAATCAAATGGGTGTGTATGTGCCTCCTTCTCTAAAAGTGTTGACAAATATGAAATGATGCAAAAAGTTTTTAATAAGTATAGAATAAACCAAGAAGAGAAATATATGCAGCTCCTTTCTAAGAACAATGAATTGATTGATATCTTACGATAGCTCAACAAGGAAAAATGTGATTTGAATGAAATGTTGAGTGCTCAAAAACATGCTGGAGATACTTCTGGATTAGGGTATAAAAAGGGTTCTAAAAATGTCCAAAAGACAATATTTGTGACCCAAAACAGAAGAATAAAAGGAGATCAAGAGTCAATCAAAATGTTTTCTTCAGAAAATCTTATAAAGTTGTTGTCTGTAACTATTGTATGGAGGGAGGACACACTTCTTATTAATGTTTTACAAGAAGGTTATATGTACCAAATGGTGAATGCATTTGGGTTGAAAAGAAGAAGAAAGCCACTAACCCCTTTGGACCCAACCTCAATTAGGTACCTCCTCCTATAAATTGATTTAAATTTTGTAGGTATGTCTTAGAGCAAGAACTTCATTGTGGTATCTTGATAGTGGCTGCTCAAGACATATGACGGGTGACAAGTCTTTGCTCACAAATCTTATTCCTAAAGATGGAGGCTTTGTCACTTATGGAGATAACAACAAGGGCAAGATAATTGGTGAAGGCAACATTGGAGATAGCTTCAACACCAAGATTAGCAATGTTCTCTATGTGGATGGTTTGAAGCACAATCTTCTAAGCATAAGCCAACTCTGTGACAAAGGTTTTAAAATCTCATTCAATGAGAATTGTTGTATGATATGTGATGGCCAAAATGGTGAAGTAGTTCATATAGGCAAAAGGAAAGGTAATATCTATCTACTTTCTATTGACCATGCATTCTTTCACAAAACTTCATGCTTAATGAGTAAGTTAGATGAATCTTGGTTGTGGCATAGGAGAGCTAGTCACATCAACATGCACCATATTAATAAGCTTGTTAAAAAGGACTTAGTGATTGGTTTGCCTAAACACAAATTTGAAAAAGACAAACTTTGTGATGCTTGTCAAAAGGGGAAACAAACTAAAATCTCTTTTCAAAGCAAAAATATTGATTCCACCTCTAGACCTCTTGAATTGCTACACATTGATTTGTTTGGGCCTTCTAGAACTATGAGTTTGGGTGGCAATTATTATGAACTTATGATTGTTGATGATTACTCGAGATATACTTGGACTTTATTTTTGAAATCCAAAAGTGATGTTTTCCATGCTTTTAGAAAATTAGCCAAAGTTATTCAAAATGAGAAAACCAACAAAATTATCTCAATAAGAAGTGATCATGGTGGGGAATTCCAAAATGAACATTTTGAAAAAATCTGTGAAAAAAATGGAATTAACCACAATTTTTCAGCTCCAAGAACACCTCAACAAAATGGTGTTGGGGAGAGGAAAAATAGATCTCTTGAAGAAGGTGCTAGAACACTTTTTAATGAGACAAATTTGCCAAAATATTTTTGGGCTGATGCAGTTAGTACAGTTTGCTATACTTTAAATAGACTTCTCATAAGGCCTATTTTGAAGAAAACCCCTTATGAGCTGTACAAAGGCAGAAAACCAAATATCTCTCACTTGAGAACCTTTGGTTGCAAGTGCTTTGTGTTAAATAATGGGAAAGAATCACTTGGAAAGTTTGATGCAAAGGCTGATGAAGCTATATTTCTTGGATATTCATTACAAAGTAAAGCCTATAGAGTTTTCAACAAAAGAACTATGTGCATGGAAGTCAGTTCATGTAATTTGTGATGAATCTAACTCCTCAAGAGAGGAAAAGAAATGTGATTTAGATGCAGGTCCTATGGAAGAAATTGTCCAGCCTATTGAAGAAAAAGGAGAACCAAGTGCTGTAACAAATCCATCAACACCTAATCAAGAGCCAAAAAAATGGAGAACAACAAGAGATCTCTCACTTGACAACATCATAGGTGAAGTGTCAAAGGGAGTATCAACTAGATCTTCATTGAGAAATTTATGTTGTGATATGGCTTTCGTATCTCAAATTGAACCTAAGGATATTAACCAAGCCTTGCATGATGAACATTGGATGCATGCTATGCATGATGAGTTAAATCAATTTAAAAGAAATGAAGTTTGGGAACTTGTTCCTAGATCATCATCCTTCAAGCCTATTGGTACAAAGTGGGTTTTTAGAAACAAGCTTGATGAAAGTGGAATCATAATAAGAAACAAGGCTAGATTGGTTGCTAAAGGTTACAACCAAGAGGAAGGCATTGACTATGAGGAAACTTATGCTCCAGTTGCAAGATTGGAAGCTATTAGGCTATTACTTGCTTTTGCATGCTTAATGGATTTTAAACACTTTCAAATGGATGTTAAAAGTGCCTTTTTAAATAGATATATTGAGGAGGACATTTATGTTGAGCAACCTCCTGGATTTATTGATTTCAAACATCCTAACTATGTTTTTAAACTTAAAAAGGCCCTTTATGGTTTGAAGCAAGCTCCTAGATCATGGTATGAAAGGTTAAGCAAATTTCTGCTTTATCAATCCTTTATAAGGGGCTATGTTGACAAAACCTTGTTCATCAAGAAGCATAAGGATGATATTCTATTGGTTCAAGTTTATGTTGATGATATTACTTTGGTTCAACTAATCAACTACTTTGCAAAGAATTTTCTACAGCTATGCAAAATGAGTTTGAGATGTCAATAATGGAAGAATTAACATTCTTTCTTGGACTTCAAGTGAAACAAATAAAGAATGGCATTTTCCTTAATCAATCAAAATATTGCCTTGAAGTCATCAAAAAGTTTGAAATGGAGAAAAGCAAAGATGTTGCAACTCCAATGGCAACATCAACTTACCTTGATTCAGATGAAAAGGGAAAAAAGGTTGATGAATCAAGATATAGAGGAATGATTGGTTCTTTATTGTATATGACAGCTAGTAGACCTGATATTATGCTAAGTACCTGCTTGTGTGCAAGATATCAAGCAAATCCAAAAGAGTCTCATCTTACAGTAGTCAAAAGAATCCTCAAGTATCTCAAGGCAACCCCAAAAGTTGGGCTTTAGTATCCTAAGGGTGCACAAATCAACATTATTGGATATTCTGATTCTGATTTTGCAGGATGTAAATTGGACAGGAAAAGCACAAGTGGCACATGTCATCTTCTTGTAAGTTCTCTCATATCTTGGCAGTGCAAGAAGTAATCTTGTGTGGCTTTGTCAACTGCTGAAGCTGAATATATCTCAGCTGGGAGTTGCTGTGCACAAAGCTTATGGCTGAAACAACAATTGCAAGATTTTGGAGTTGAACTAAAGGAGATACCTCTGCTTTGTGACAACACAAGTGCTATCAACATCTCAAAGAATCCTATTATGCACTCAAGGACAAAGCATATTGAAATTAAACATCATTTCCTCAGAGATCATGTTCAAAAAGGTAATATCAAAATTGATTTCATTGATACCCATAACCAACTAGCTGATATATTTATTAAACCAGTGGCAAGAGATAGATTTTATGCTCTTAGAAACATGCTAGGTATTCTTGATGAATCCAACATATGCTAGCCTGTCTAAAGTGTGCCTTTCCATGGTTAATTGAGCTTCATTGATTCATTCATCACCAAGTTGATTGAAATTCGTGTTGATACGCAAAATGCTCTATTTTCTGATAAACTACTTCCTGGAATAATCGATAACTACTTCCTGGAATAATCGATTACACATCGGGATAATCGATTCCTATGAACTAAATCCATTTTTCAGTTTAAATGGCTCGCTGGAGTAATTGATTACACATATGCTTAGAATTTTTGATTCTTCTGGAATAATCGATTACCACTCGGGATAATCGATTACATAAGCTTTGGTACTTGATAAAAATCCCAAATGCATGATATAATCGATTACATTAGCATATAATCAATTACAGATCATCTTCAACCTCTAAATATTTGGTAAATAATCGATTACCACACGGGATAATCGATTACCACGTGCAATTTTTGTGTCCAAAATGTGCAAAATAATCGATTACCTTAAGTAAATAATCGATTATTTAGTCTGTTGTGCATTTTCTGACAGTTTTTCTCTGAAAATGTAACTGCCTAACCAAATCCAAAGGAAATCCAAGACCACTGAAGTGCCTTAACTGTCACCAACAGCTATATTTTCAAAAATATGGACGTTAAGAGCATCAATTCTGCCCATAAATAGTGCATTGCATCAATAGAAAAATTTGCACCTTAGTCTATTATCTCTCTAAAATTTCTGGAATTTGTCTGAGTTTTCTTGTGTCTAAACCTATCCAGAACCATGTCAAACCCAACACCTAAACCTGCTAGGTCTTCTAAGAGGAAAGTGGGAGAATCATCATCCAATCCTCCTCCTCCTCAACCTCAAAATAGGTTAGACTTGTAGTTTTCCAATGAGTCTGACGGGTTAAACTACTTACAGTTATTTGCCATTAAACCAATGTGCTCACCCAAATACCTAGACCTAGATTGGTTTATTAGGGAAGGATTGCAATTCCCTTCATTCCTAGAAATCCAAGGTCTCAGAAGATTCCTTGAAATGAAGGGTACTTTCTACCCAGAATTGGTCAAAGTCTTTTATACCTGTGCCAAGGGTTCCATGAATGGAACTATGGTTTCTAAAGTCAAGGGTGTTACAATGGAAATCACCCATGAAGTCTGGGAATTTGTAGCAGGGGTAATCTGTGAGGGTGCTAGGAAGTTTGATGAAGACCCTGAGGGATACAGTAAATTAGACACGTATAGGGAGATGCTTCATGACCCACATATGCACCTTAGGAACAGGTTAGGTACTGGTCCTATGAATCCTGAAGATAGGTTACTCCACTACATCATAACCTATGTGCTGACTCCAAGGGCTACTAATCATGTCCAAGCCACAGATGATGACCTGCAATTGGTGTATGGTCTAAAGAACTCTATTCCCATGAATTGGGTTCTTATATTTGAGGAGATCATGCTTAAGTCTAAGAGACTTGTCAACTACCCTTTCCCATATCCTGTGCTTGTATCTAGGTTAATTGAACACTTCAACATTGATGTGGAAAATGAAGTTGTTGTTCATACCAACTCAAGCAACAACCTAATAAAGGAGAAGCAACAACCTGCTGCTGCTGCTGATGATGTTGGTGATCAAGCTGCAGATTCTGAAGATAAAGAAAGGGATCTACCTCAGCCCTTATACTCACAATTTGAATCTTTGATGTTGCAGAAGATGGATGGGCTTCTCCAAATGCATCATGATTTTAGGACAAAGACTAGTGTATCTTTAGAAGAAATTAAGGATAGGCTAGACATTATTGAGGCTACTCTTAAGACTGATGACTCTACCTCCTTTTAAATGGCCTATGTTTCTTTATTTTTATATGCTCTATTTTTTTTATCTTACCTGTAATGTTTGAATTCTCTCTGTAATGGCTTCCCAATCCATATATAACACTTCCATTATGTTTACAATTCAATTATCCACTGTGACCTTTATATTTTTGTCTTTAACAAGCAAATTAGGGGGAGAAATGATTCATTGTTGAATGCCCTTCATATCACTCTGTTTGCCCCTGTTTTTTGCTTCACTTTTTGCCCAAAATTTGAATTGAATGGATGCTGAAATTTAGGGGGAGCTAACTGTTCAAAATGAATCAATTATATCTAAAATACATGTGAATGATGATTTAAAGGAATCAGCTTTAACACTTGATCTTTGTATGAAAAGTGTAAAAATTTCAGGTCTGAAAATTCAAAGTCTTCCATGGACAATTCCACTTATAAAAGCTTCAAGTTCAACAATTGGTCAATCAAGAATTTGGCATGTTTAAAGCCAAAAAAGGGGAGATTGTTGATTCCAGGGGGAGCTTCATGAAGTTTGGAAGTCTTTGATACAAGAAGAGTTTTGTGCTTTCAACATGCTTGAAGACTTGGAATTTTATGTAAAAGGAAAGCAATCTGATTGATCCATGCATTCACATATTTAATCCTTCATTCATTGATTTAACGAAATAGTTTTTATAAAAATAAACAAAGCTTTTTATACTTTACTAACGTTTCTTTTTTAACTCAAAGGTTTTTGGAAAAATTGTTTTATACTGTTGTAATCGATTACATTAAAGATATAATCGATTAAATTGTTCTTAGTTCATTCTAGAAAAACCTTCAAGAACAAAGTAATCGATTACCTATCGAAATAATCGATTATTTAACCTTTGTTTTCACATACACCGCTTTGTTGAAACACTTTAATCGATTACCAATAAATAGTAATCGATTACAAAGCTTTACATTGCTACTCATGGTTTTAAGACTTTCTAGAAGAATCGATTACCAATAGGTAGTAATCGATTACACAGGCTTAAATTGAAAAAACCATCTTGCTGCTTTAATCGATTACACCTTGTGTCTGAATTTTATAATTTTGCATTAGATAATCGATTACCACATTTCATAATCGATTACACAATGTATTTTGGAATGCCACAAGCTCCTGCCTTAATCGATTACCAAAGATAGTAATCGATTACATAGTGCATTTTATATTTTGCAAGTTCCTGTCTTAATCGATTACAAAGACAGAATAATCGATTATTTTGCTCGTTGCTCATGCCCAGAAACTTTGTTAAACACTTTAATCGATTACAAGGTTTATTTAATTGATTACATAAGCATTTTAATCGATTATTAGACGCGTTTAATCGATTACAGGCAATTACAAAAAGCTGTTATAAATAGAACCTTGACTCAGCTGCATGTTGCATTGCATCATTGGATCATCAGGTTGTCTCTCTCCTTAATCTGGTTGTAATTTTTTTTCTATTTTCTTTGTGAATTGGTTATTGTATTTGGGTTCTTACTTGTAACTAGAGAAGGGGTTCTCTAGGTGAAAGAACTGAGTAGTGTTCTCAGGTTCTTGTCTCTTAGAATCTAATAGGATTTTAGATTTCTGTACTTTATCTAGGTTTGATAAAGGGAGACTTTGTAATTGCTTGTAAGAACATAAAATTATAATAGTAGAACTCTAACCTAGTGTTGGTTGGAAAAAAACTAGATGTAGCTTCTAGTGTTGAAGTGAACCAGTGTAAATCTGATTGTCTTGTTTCTTTATTCCTTAACTCTTACATTCATTGTGTTCTTGTTTAAATTGCTTGATCAATTATATCAGTTTTGATTCATTGAATTCCTTGGGGCTGAAATACTTGATTGAATAAAGTTCTTGGCTTTTGAAAAGTGATAAAGATCCTAGGAACTCTGATTTTGATTAAAGAATTTTTTAAAATACCAAGACTTAACCAATTCACCCCCCTCTTGGTTAAGTGTGAGATATTCATATTCTTTACAACCATTGCCAATGTGCCAAACAACTCCATCAAGAACAAGATCTTTGGCTGAGGTTATACTATTCCAATTGTAAATCAGCCTAGAGTTCTTCTTAGCCTTCAAGGGATGAACTTTGGCAAAATATTTTGTTTCAAAATCATTGTTGGAATAGACTTCTTTGAATCATTGACCCTCCAAAACTATTTAGCCAACATTGCCTTGTTGAAATCCTTAATTCTTCTCAAACTCAAGCCTTCATTCCTCTTGGATTGGGAAAGTTTCTCCCACCCCATCCAATGAATCTTTTTGGAATCCAATTCACCCTCCCAAGGAAACTTTGCTAGCATCCCCTCAATCTCCTTGCAGAGAGAAACGGGCAGAAAGAAGCAACTCACAATATATGTGGGGATCGATTGCACCACCACCTTGAAAACAGTATGAACACACACAATAACCAAGAGAGGGGTGAATTGGTTTAAAATTGGTCTTTTTAAAATCTTTAAAACAATCAGAGTATTAAGAACCATATCACAAAAACACCCTTTGAAATCTTTAAGTCAATCAAGTGCCAATCTTTAAAGAAAATAATAGCCAAAAATATATTTCTGTTGATATTGAAAAGATTATCCAAATGAATAACAATCAATGACAACAAGAAGAGATAAAGAGAAAGTATTCAACACCAAGAACTATATTAGTTAACTTCTCAACTTGAGAAGCTACATCCAATTTATTCCAACCAACTTGGTTAGAGTTCCACTATTCACAAAATTCTTTTCTTTCAAGCTTACAACAATCACCCTTAATCAAAAGCTAGATTAAGATCAGAAATCTAACTCCCTTAGACTCTTAGTGATCAAGACAAAGAGAATCCCCTCTTTACTCTTCCCTCTAGAGAAATCCACCCTAGACAAGCCTTAAGAAATCTTTTGTAATAGAAACAAGCAAACTGAAATTCTAAAATGAATTACAAACAAATTTTAATGGAGAGAGACAACCTGATGATCCAAGGTATGTGAATGCATATGATTTACCAATCTTGATCCCGATTGAATAAAAACAAGTTTCAGAGCAAACTCTCCAAGAACTTCTTTAGAGTGTTGCCCAAGAAGAAATCTTTCAATGTAACATGAAGATTTAGAATTTGTGGGACAAGAGCTTAATGACCAAAGTATCTCTTGTCACTTCAGAAGCTTTTGAAAATCTATGAAAATTTTGTGCTGTAATGTTCTGTTTATTTCAAAAGACCCAAAAAAGTTTTATAGAAAACTGTAGTAATTGAATGTAATCGATCAAATCGTCAATATAATCGATTAATTCCACTTGTGTAATCGATCAATATCATATTTTATCGATTAAAGTGTTCTTAAGCTTTTTGGAAAAGATACATGAGCCAAGTAATCGATTAATTCACCATGTAATCGATTAACACAGGAAGTCTAGTTTTAAAAAACGTGGTAGGTAATCGATTACTGCTAAATGGTAATTGATTATTACAAGAAGACTTGTTCTGTGTTTGTGCAGTGTAATCGATTACGATATAGTTTTAATCGATTAAAGTGTTCATCAAAGCTTAAGTCATAGATTACCATAAGCTGGTAATCGATTAAAGCAATGTGAATTAGTTTTTCCAAAACTTAAGTAAGAAGCACTTGGCTTTTTATGAAATCATGAAAACTTAAAGCTTTTTCACAAAACATGTACTTTTATGAAAACCATGAATGCAAGCCAATGAATGATTTTTATGCAATGCAATGGATCATAGGATGAAACTCTAATACATCTAAAGATTACAAATGCCTTCAATTGAATGGTATGTAAAAGCTAAAACTTATCCAAGACTAAGAGCTTCAGCATCTTGATTCTCTTCAAGCTCCCCTTGTATCTAACAATCTCCCCCTTTTTGGCTTTGATTTATGCCAAATTTCAATTGAACATATTAATCCTTTGTGTTCTTTTGAGGGATGATTTCCAGGTGCTTATACTTAATATCTGAAATAGAATCAGCTTCTTGCCAAGAACAAATGTCAAGTATACTTTGCATAAACAATTTACAGTCATAAGTATTTAGATTGATCCCTCTATCTTAAGTAATTTCTCATCAGTTTAGATATAAAGAGCAATGTTTACAAAGTAATCAGAGTATATGTTTAATCATTTTTCTCATTCTTCATTTTTGTCTCTTCTTTTAATAGCACATCATCCTTCATATGTATATGTTCATTTGTTCATTTTTCTCCCCCTTTTGGCTTGTAAAAGTCAAAAAATGTTCCAATTATAATGAAATAAGCAAGGAAGAGATGATCAACATAGAACAAAATTTTATTGATTGAAGGAAAGATGCAAAAACATAGGATAAACATTAAAGATAGTTGCTGGAATTGAGAGAAGCAAACAACACAACTAAGAGCAAGAAAATACATCCACCAATCTAGAGATAAGATTATCATTTTTGATTCTTGAAAATTGTGCAGATTTTGTAGAAACGCCATAAATAATCAATTATATAACAGTGGTAATCGATTATTTCAAGGCAACGTCTGTCTCTGAGCATAGTAATTGGTTAATATGAGGATGTAATCGATTACTCCAGAGAGATTTGAATATTGAAGCAGCTTTCAAGCATTAAGTAATCGATTAAATATAGGATAATCGATAACTCCAGAGACTTTCTTACTCAGAAATAGTCTTAAGTAGCAGGTAATTGATTAATACAATAGTGTAATTGATTACTCCAGAGGGCTTTTAGTTTCTGGATTGCATTTGTACATCAAGGAATCAATTAAACTGCAAGGTAATCGATTACTCCAAAGAAGTTTTGGCTCTAAATAGTCTCTAAACCTCAAATAATCGATTGATATGCACAGTAATCGATTAAAGTAGACAATTATGCAGAGTAAATAGTGTTTTTAATCAGGATTTTGAATTTCAATCATATGTGATCCATATCCAATTGTAAGTGATATATCATGTAGTCAGGCACATTATAAGCATGCTAGCATATATTATATTCACCAAGAATACCTAGCATGTTCTTAAGAGCATAGAATCTATCTCTAGCTAAGGGTATAGTGAAAATATCAGCCAATTGATTATTTGTGTCAACAAACTCAATTGAACAATTACCCTTTTGGATGTGATCTCTGAGGAAATGATGTCTGATCTCTATATGTTTTGTCCTAGAGTGCATGAATGGATTCTTTGATAGATTTATTTCACTTGTGTTGTCACACAGTTGGGGAATTTCTTTCAACTCCACACCAAAATCTTGGAGTTGTTGCTTTAGCCATAAACTTTGTGCACATCAACTTCCAGCTGCTATGTATTCAGCTTCTGCTGTTGAAAGAGCAACACAAGATTGCTTCTTACAATGCCAACAAATTAGTGAGCTTCCCAACAAGTGGCATGTTCCACTGGTGTTTTTCCTATCAAGTTTGCATTCTCCAAAATAATAATCTGCATATCCAATTAAATTTAATAATGCACCTTTGGGATACCAAAGACCAACTCTTGGAGTTGATTTGATATATTTGATGATTCTCTTGACTGCTATGAGGTGTGATTCTTTAGGATTAGCTTGATATTTTGCACACAAACACAACTCAACATTATATCTGGTCTACTTGTAGTCAAGAATAAAGATCCAATCACCCCTCTATACTTTGACTCATCAACCTTTTTGCCTTTTTCATATGAGTCAAGATAAGTTGAGGTTGCCATAGGAGTTGTAGCATTTTTGCTTTTCTCAAAGTCAAACTTCTTGATCACTTCATGACAGTATTTAGTTTGGCTTAGAAATGTCTTATTCTTCACTTGCTTCACTTGAAGTCCAAGAAAGAATGTTAATTCTCCTATCATAGACATTTTAAACTCATTTTGCATAGAGATAGAAAATTCTTTGCACAAGGATTGATTAATTGAACCAAATATTATATCATCAACATATATTTGAACCAATAAGATGTCATTGTCATGTTTCTTGATGAACAAGGTTTTATCCACTTGTCCTCTTATGAAGGATTGGCTAAGCAAGAAGTTGCTCAATCTTTCATACCAAAACCTAGAAGCTTGCTTTAATCCATAAAGAGCTTTCTTTAGTTTAAAAATATGGTTTGGATATTTGAAATCAACAAAACTAGGAGGTAGATCAAAATAGATTTTCTCCTCAATATATCCATTTAGAAAAGCATTCATTACATCCATTTGAAATAGTTTAAAATCCATTAAACATGCATATGCAAGCAATAATCTAATGGCCTTTAACCTTGCTACTGGAGTGTATGTCTCTTCATAGTCTATGCCTTCCTTTTGGTTGTAACCTTTTGCAACCAATCTAGCTTTGTTTCTGACTATGATGCCACTTTCATCAAGTTTGTTCCTAAAAACCCACTTGGTGCCAATAGGTTTTTCTCCAAGTCAAACTTCTTGATCACTTCATGGCAAGCATCCAATGCTTATCCAGTGTTCTTAGGTTCAATTTGAGAAACAAAAGCCATATCACAACAGAGATTTCTTAGTGAAGATCTAGTAGATACTCCCTTAGTCACTTCACCAATTATGTTGTCAAGGGAGAGATCTCTTGTAGTTCTCCAATCCTTAGGCTTTTGATTAGGTGTTGACTGTTCCATTTCTACATTTGGTTCCTCCTTTTCTTTTTCATTTGATCCATTGAGTTGCACATATTCTTCTATAGGACCTGCATCATTTTCACACTTCTTTTCCTCTTTAGAGGAGTTAGATTCATCACAAATAACATGAACTGATTCTTCCATGCATAAAGTTCTTTTATTGAAGACTCTATATGCTTTGCTTTGTAATGAATATCCAAGAAAGATGGCTTCATTAGCATTTGCATCAAACTTTCCAAGTGACTCCTTTCCATTATTTAAAACAAAACATTTGCAGCTAAATGCTCTTGAGTGAGAAATGTTTGATTTTATTACCTTTATACAGTTCATGAGGAGTTTTCTTTAAAATAGGTCTTATGAGTAATCTTGTAACACCCCGTGTGCACCCAGTGTGTTAACATTACTATAATATCATAATAGCATAAAATAAGCCGCGGAAGCATACAAAATCGTATTTCTTAATACATTATGTATGCTGCATAAACAGAAACATGATATATTTCACTATTTCTAGCCCTTTTTGATCCAGATAATTAAACAATGAAACCAGGCAGATAACAACCATGTCTATAACGATATGACAAGAGACAGAAACTACCTCGATATGCATACACCACAGGGAGCTCCAAGCTCACAAATGCTAGTCCAAGCAATTGCCATGCTTAGCTCTACTGGCTCCTTACCAGGGCTCTATCCTCTGCTCGACACCTATAACATAAATCCCACATGGGGTGAGATAAAAATCTCAGTAAGCCAGGGTCCTTGGAGGTCTTTCCTCCCCCTAGTTCACTATCAACTGCCTATTGTGACAATGTGGCTTATCTATAGCCATCTGCATACTCTCATCACAGATCACTCATACTGCTTATTATGCACGCCTAACCAGGCCTGTACGCTCACCCTCTATACTGAGAGATCCTCTGTCTAAGAAAAATAGGTTCTCTCAAGCTCCATGAGCTTTAATTCTCAATCTCATAACATATATATCTCGGCCTTCTTGGCTTTCTTATCTCATATCAATCATATATATATATATATATATATATATGTATATCTATTCATCTTATCTGTAACACCTCATCACTGTTGAGGTAACACTGATCCAAGGAATAGGTTCTCTGTAACCTAGTCCTTCACCTGGGGATAATCATCTAACAGGTACAAATCCCCAGAATCTTACAGTACTCTAATCAATACCTGAGGGGATCATCCAGTAAAGGGCTCTCCACTCACTCAGGGCTTTGACAAACATTACCTGAGGAATCTCTCAACTCAGGACTTTCACACACATTGCCTGAGGAATCTCTCAACTCAGGACTTTTACACACATTGCCTGAGGAATCTCTCAACTCAGGACTTTACACTACGTACCTGAATAGGATCATCCACTGAAGGGCACATCTATTCAGGACGTCACACTGAGTACCTGAATAGGATCATCCACTGAAGGGCACATCTATTCAGGACTCAGGCCTGAGTAGGATCATCTACTTAAAGGCACATCTACTCAGGACTTGCCGTCCAATACCTGAATAGGATCATCTACTTAAAGGCACATCTATTCAGGAATTACATGGACGCCTATGGATTATCCCAAGGAAGATCATCCACTTAAGGGCAC
>PYAF01000144.1:305963-320881 GCA_007407185.1 Glycine tomentella | reverse complement strand
CTATCACAGATGGGTTACTATTCACCCCATTACCCAATTCACAAATTAACCGGTGAAAGCTGAGTTTCTTACCTCCAAACTGTCGAGGAAGGCCCAATGACTGTCTCTCCAAGCCTCAGCATCCATGGGTTGCCTCCTTCCCTCTCTGAACTCAGCTTTTCTGGGGTTTCTCAGGAATTGGGTTTTCTCTCAAAATCTTGGCTGGAACTAGCTCACACAAAGTTCTACTCATGTTTATTGGTATTTAGGAGGTGTTTAGGTGAGGTGTAATGAAGTTTTGAAGCTTCCAGGCTCATCCATGGCTGCCTGGGTCAGAGGAAGAAGATGAATAGTGATTTTCTCCCAAAAATCACGAAATGGCCTTATATAGTTGGCCTGCCAGAGGTCTGGCGCTGATCGCGCGACCTCTGGCGCTAACCGCGCCAACATGTCGGTGTCTGTGGCGCCAGTAGCGCCACCCCCGCGCCATCCGCGCGGAACTCCAGAAACAATGGCGCTCTCCGTGCCACACTGGCGCTCTTGGCGCCAACTTCCCGTAGCTCTGGCGCTGATCGCGCCAACCCTGGCGCTACCCGCGCCACACCTTTAACTTGGTTTTCTCATGAAGGGCTCTGGCGCTAATCGCGTGGAACCTCACGCTGACCGCGCCAGAGATGGGGTATTATATTTCTCCCCCCTTTTTATGAATTTTGTCAACAAAAATCAAAACCATGTTTACCAACAGTTCTTTGGTTAACACTGAGCTCCCATTAACTCGTCTCTGGTCATCAGACTTTGTTCAGAAATCCCCTAAACTAGCTCAGGTTCAAGAACTGCCTATTCATTACCTCAATCTGACATACGAAGTTTCTATAATTTTGGCCACATCATGCCTATTAAAGTACCATCATGCCCAAACTAGCATGGTACTATCATCACATATCATAACTCCATCAGAGGTAGAAGTCTATCCCAGCTGATACTCTGCTCTAAGCATAGGCTCTCAATCTATCCTCAAAACTCTGGAGGAAGATCCTCCCTGTCTAACCATCCATTTAAGGATGGTAGGTTGTGCTCAGCCGCAGCTGGATCTCAAGATCTTCGAAAGAACACCACGAGCCCTAGTGGTGACTTTCAGATCTCTATCTTAGATAACCTTATCTAAGACATCATATAGCTGAAAAAATGTCCCTGTAGTGTCGTCAGACCACACAGGTAAGAGATGAGCAGAATAAATCAGTTAACTCATAATCATCCAGATGAAATCACATTTAGTCCGGTTTCCACACTGTCCCTTCTACCTGCTCCATCTCTACTCTCTGACGCACCAGACACTTAGCCACTTGTTTGGAACCCAAATGCAGTCTCCATTAGGCACATAGAACCTTATAGCAGAACACCTATGAGATGTGTGACCTTTCTTCATGCAGTAATTGCAAGTTACAAATTTGATGCTCTTACAAAATGGGTCATTTGGGTATGCTTTGTTTTTGAAAAGCCATTTTGATTCATCTGTTTTGGAGGTACAAACTTGGTTTTTCCAAAAGGTTTTGCTTGATGTTTGTAACCCAATCCAGATTTATCTCCAGCATAATTTTGCACACTTAGCATTTCAGCTAAATTGCATTTTCCTCTATAAAGCCTTTTCAAAAGATCAACCAAATAAGAATTTTCTGAAAGCAATAACATTTATTTTTTAGATTGACTCCTTTTGAAATCATCAAAGTCTTTTTGTAAAGCTTTGAATTTATCTACACTTGTAGAAGAAGAAGCGCACACACAATCATTGACTTTGAAGCTTGAAACAAGATTTTCATTTTCTTCTTTCAAGTTACAAAGTTCAGTTTGTATTTCTGCAAGTTTGGTGACATGCTATCTAAGGATACCTTTCATTCTATTGTTGGAGGTTGCAAGTTTTTGAGTCTATTCATGCATATCATAGAAAGCATCAATAAGTTGATCAAGTTCAAGATTTACTTCTGATTCAGCACTTGAGAATTCTTCTTCTTCATCAATTATTGATGTTAAACATACATTTGCTTCCTCAGCTTCACTTGATGATTCAGAAGTTGTTGAAGCATTTTCTTCCCTTGCAATGTAGGCTTTCTTTGGTTTTCCATCTTTCTTTGCTTTCTTTTCACCTAACTGTTTTTTCAAAAAGATAGAACATTCAGATTTAATATGGTCTAGCTTACCACATTCAAAATAGTTGTAATTGGTGTTGTTGTTACTCTTTTTGTTGTTGTTGTTGTTGAACTTGGTGAACTTTCTGTTCTTGTTTTTCCTCATGAATTTGCTAAACCTCTTGACTATTAGGTTCAGATTCTCATCATCATCATCTTCACTTGATTTTTCTTCTTTTTCAACATTTGAGGATGCAGCTTTCAAGGTAATACTCTTTTGCTTTTTATATGCATCTTTAACATGTGTTAGTTGAGAGAATTCTAATTCATACTCAAGTAGCTTACCAAATAGTGCAGCCATAGACATCTTTGAAATATCCTTTGACTCTTTGGTTGTTGTCACCTTTGGTTGTCATGGTCTTGTTAGGCATTTTAATATCTTGATGTTTAATTCTTCAGCATCAAATGTCTTTCCAAGACCAAGAAGATGATTTACAATGTGTGTGAATCTGGTGTTGGAGTTGAGATATGTTTTCTGTTGTGTTCATCTTGAGCATCACATACTCATGAATCAAGACATGTTTCCTTGATCTTCTAACTTCATATGTGCATTCATGAGTAATTTCCAACATTTACCATATCTCATTCGCACTCTTACACCTAACAGTCCTGAAAAATTCATCAGATGAAAGTTCAGAAGTAATCATGTTCTTTGCTTTGAAATCGTATTGAACTACTCTTTTTTTTGCATTTGTCATCTCATCCCATTCTTTGGAATCATTTCATTATCAACAATTTTTATTGTAATCAAAGGACCTTTTTCTATTGCATTTCATGCACCAGGATCATTTGATTGAATGAATATTTGCATTTTTTTTTTCCAAAAACTACAATGCTCTCCTTCAAACATCGGAGGACGATTGAGGGAGGCACCCTCTTTGAAGGTAATTTGTGTGGTATTCATTTTCTTTGAAAAAGATAGTGATCTTGAATAACACTCAAAAACCTGCTCTGGTACCAATTGAAAACAGTATGAATACACACAATAACCAAGAAGGGATGAATTGGTTTAAACTTGGTCTTTTAAAATCTTTAAAACAATTAGAGTATTAAGAATTGTATCACAAAAACACCCTTTGAAATCTTTCAGTCAATCAAGTGCCAACCTTTAAAGAAAGCAATAGCTGAAAATATATTTTTGTTGATCTTGAAAAGATTACCCAAATGAATAACAATCAATGACAGCAAGAAGAGATAAAGAGAAAGTATTCAACACCAAGGACTATATTGGTTCACTTCTCAACTTGAGAAGCTACATCTAGTTTCTTCCAACCAACTTGGTTAGAATTCCACTATTCACAAAATTATTTTCTTACAAGCTTACAGCAATCACCCTTAATCAAAAGCTAGATTAAGATCAGAAATCTAACTCCCTTAGACTCCTAGTGATCAAGACATAGAGAATCCCCTCTTTACTCTTCCCTCTAGAGAAACCCACCCTAGACAAGCCTTAAGAAATCTTTTGTAATAGAAACAAAAAAACTGAAATTCTAAAATGAATTACAAACAAAATTTAATGGAGAGAGACAACCTGATGATCCAAGGTATATGAATGCATATGATTTATCAATCTTGATCTCGATTGAATGAAAACAAGTTTCAAAGACAACTCTCCAAGAACTTCTTTAGAATGTTGCCCAAGAAGAAATCTTTCAATGTAACATAAAGATTTAGAATTTGTGGGACAAGAGCTAAGTGACTCAAAGTATCTCTTCTCACTTCATAAGGCTTTTGAAAATCTATGAAAATTTCATTGTGTAATGTTCTGTTTATTTCAAAAGACCCAACAGCTTTTTATAGAAAACTGTAGTAACTGAAGGTAATCGATTAAATCGTCAACGTAATCAATTAATTGCACTTGCGTAATCAATTAATATCATATTTAATCGATTAAAGTGTTCTTGAGCTTTCTGGAAAAGATACATGAGCAAAGTAATCGATTAATTCACCATGTAATCGATTAACACAAGAAGTCTAGTTTTCAAAAACGTGTTAGGTAATCGATTACTGCTAAAATGTAATCGATTATCACAGGAAGACTTGTTTTGTGTTTGTACAGTGTAATCAATTACGACATGGCTGTAATCGATTATAGTGTTCATCAAAGCTTAAGTAATATATTACCATAAGCTGATAATCGATTAAAGCAGTGCGAAATAGTTTTTCCAAAACTTAAGAAATGAGCACTTGACTTTTTATGCAATCATGAAAACTTAAAGCTTTTTACAGAAACATGTACTTTTATGAAAACCATGAATGCAAGCCAATGAATAATGTTTATGCAATGCAATGGATCATAGGATGAAACTCTTATACATCTAAAGATTACATATGTCTTTAATTGAATGGCATGTAAAAGCTAAAACTTATCAAAGACTAAGAACATCAGCTCTTGATCCTCTTCAAGCTCCCCCTGTATCTAACACACTTTAATAAGAACTTCTCTCCCACCTTGGATAGGACTTTCTCTTTCCAACCCTATAGCTTTATCCAAACCTTCTCCTTAAGAAATTGGAAAGTTGGACCTTGGATCTACCCACCAACGATGTCAATCCCAAGTATTTTGGCTAAAAAAAAAAAAAACTCACAGCCTCTACCCCCAACAGCATGGCTAGCTCATTTCTTTTCTAGAAGAAAGCACATTTTAGCTAAAGCAAATATATGATTTGTCAAGATTTACCTTCTGGCATGAAGCTAATTCATAGGTCTCCATAAGAGTAACAATAGTAGATGGTTCCTCAAGACTGGCCCTCAAAAAAAGGATGTTGTCATCCACGGAAAAAAGGTGAGATACGAACAGAGCTTGGTTAGAAACTCGATTACCATTGAGGGCTTGATCTTGCACATATTTGGAAATCAAAGTGGATAAATGCTCCACACAGAGAATAAAGAGACAGGGGAGATGAGGTCCCCCTGCCTCAACCCCCTAAAAGGCTTAAAAGCTCTTCTTGTGGCTCCATTGATAAGGACAGAGAAGGAGGTTGTAGTCACACACTTCATGATCAGTTGATACCACTTTGAAAAAAAAACCTATAGCCAACAAACACTTCTCAAGAAAGATCCACTTCACTCTGTCATATGCTTTAGCCATGTTGAGCATAAGCACCATATACCCCTTCTAACCATGGTACTTACTTTTCATATAGTTGAAGACTTCAAAGGCTGCAAGGGCATTATCAGTGATCATCCTTCCAAGGACAAAGGCACCTTGGTTCCAAGTACAACATTAGGGAGGATCACCTTTAATCTGTTGGCAATGGATTTGGTTGTGATTTTAAAGAGAATGTTGTATAGGCTAATGGGGCAAAATTGGTTTAGATGATTAGGCTTCTTCACCTTGGAAATCAAGGCAATATAGGTTTTATTCATATTAGAGAGATCACCACCATTTTTCAAGATGTGCAAAACCAACTTCGTAACGTCCCTACCAATGCAATCCTAGAACTTTTGATAGAAAAGGATCGAGGTGTCGTTGGGACCTAGAGCTTTAGTGGGGTATATTTGCTAAAGAGCTTGATGAAATTCAATTGCAAAAAAAATCTCCCTCTAAAAAGGACTTCATGTCATGACTGAGTCTACCCTCCAACAGGGAAGTCACCTTCTCTACATTTTACCACTCAAAAAAGAGGAAAAGATTTGAGAAAAAGTCAATAATAATATTCTCCACCTCATTTGGCTCATTAAACAGGCCTTATTGTCATCAATGATAGAGTTCATAATGTTTACCTGGTTTCTTTGAGAAGCTTGAAAGAACTTTGAATTTCTATCACCATGGGTCAACCAAATAGCCTTGGATCTCTGGGCCCAATAAATTTCATCATACTTTAGCAGCCCATCCAGCTCCTTCTGAGTTTGGTGGGTTAGCTATAGTACCTGGTCCAATTGGTATTTAGATTGGAGCTCTGACAATTTTTGTTTCAGGGCTTTGATATTCTTAGGAATCTGGCCAAAAGTGAACTATCCCTATTCAGCTAAATTGGCCCTAACATTTTGAAGATTATTGGTCACATCTTCCCTCGACAACCAAGAATGTTGTAAAATTCTTGCACAATTCGCCTGCTTTTCAAGGAAAAGTTGTTCAAACCAATACAACTTTGGCTTTTTTCTAGACCTTATGTTTCTTTTAAAGGAGAGGTTGCAACTCAAGAGGATGGGGTTTTGGTCCAATCTATAATGGGACAGAGTTGAAACTTGGATACTGGGCCAAGACCTTCATCGGGAATCATTCACGAATGCCCTATCAATTCTCTGCTACACATTAGCCTCGCCCTTTTCTCATGTTGGACCACGTGAACTTGTGTCCCACAAAACCTAAATCATGTAAATTGCAATCAGAAAAGGGCATTATGGAAAGCTCGAATTTTGGGAAAATTAGCTAGAAAACCCCGTTAATTTATCTTCAGGGAATAGGATTTGGTTAAAATGACGCAAAACTAGCCACAAGGGGCCTTTAACTCCTCAGAAGCTCCAAAGATAAGAGTTTGTTTTGGGATTCTAGGAACCCATAGAAGAAAGTGACATCAACCAAATCAACATTTTCAGCAAAAGATTATTTGGCAGTGATTTGGTTTTGGGAGAAAGATTGAATCTAAAGATCAAGCTAGGTTCCCCACATCAACATGAAACCTCCTACTTTGGACTTCCCTGTGGCTTTGCAATCCAAACAAAATATGTTTGTCAACCTTGACACCCCCCCTAAAGGAGTTCAGTTTAGCAAATTTTCTCTTGGTCTCCATCTTGAAGACCAAGTCAGGATCTTCTTGGGAAATGAGCTTTTGTAAATCTCAAACTATCTGAGGAGTTTCATGGTTCCCAACGTGGCTGTTGAGCAATTCTCGCTGATGTGATAAGGTGTGACTTTTCCTACAAATGGTTTGTGTCAATCTCCATGGTTTCTTTTCCTATTGCCTCATTTACTCCTTTTTTTTTCCCTTGGGAGGGGTCAAGGAACGTTCTTTCCCCCTTGCCTTCGTCTTGAGCAAGATACTTCCACTTCCTTCCTTCCTTCACTATTAGGTTTATCCTCTTTCGGTTTCAGACAGAGGTTGGGACTAAGGTTCGAAGATTTGGATGGATCAAGTAGAAGTGGGGGTGGGGAGGGAGAGAGAGGAAGGTTGGGTTCATTATCTGGTGGGATTTGAGCAACAATTTCTTTTTCAAGGTTTAGGATAAAGCTTCTGAGGAAGGGTCTTCTTTCGAGATCGAGTCATAAAGCCTACCCCTTTCAACTAGCAAAGGATTCTCCCCTTGGGACTGAGAACAACTCTCAAGGGATTTTTCCACTTCCCCCAGCGCTAATATTTCCCTTCAATAAAAGAAGCTTTTAATGCAACTTTGGGGATAATATTTTTTATTTTGTGCATAGTCACATCATTGTGGACCCCCGATATCGTATATGACCTCCATAGAGCAACTCTCATCTAAGCCTCAAACGAAAGGTTTTCCATATCTTCTCCTTCACATTCATGTGTCTTTTCGTCACACTTCTATAGAGTGTGGTCCAATCTTCCACATAAGAAACAAAAGTTACCTAATCGTTCATAGGTTACTTTCATACTTTTGGTTCTTTGTCACCTACCTTGAATATGACTTCCTTTCTAAGAGGCCTTGTCACATCCAAAAGTACCCCTACACTTAGACACATTCCTAAGCGCACATCCTCTTATGAGTCCCACGAGATGAATTGGCCCACTGCGTTTTAGAACACCTCAACAATTTGGTTTATTAGGAACCCTAGCAGGATTCCCTCCACACATATCCAAAAATAGGGCCCTTGTCAGGGAAACATCAGAAAAATATTCATTTGGGCCCAAATCTCCTAAGAGAACCATGTCTTAGTCAAAGTTCCAAGGACCATTATGTTCCACCATTTCCTTATCACTCCGTTTGAAAAACCTGAAGGTAAACAAGTTTTTAGAGACATTTCTTATTTCTACTCCTTTTACTCTCTAGGCATTAGCCATGGTAGTCTTGAAAGTTGAAAGCTCGTATATTAAAGGAAGATTGAGAACATAGCTTTCCAACCATCCACACCTCGCCATCGCCTAGTTGATCCTAATTTTGTATCACCTCAAGAAGTTCAATAACCACATCATCCTCTTCCACAAAGGCTGTAGCCTTTTCTTGATCCATCAGAAAGGTCACAAAGACCCAGAAAACCAAATACGAGTATTCCTAGAGAAAAACCCATACGAAAACCCTAATGAACCCCAAACCTTAACAGAGCCGAAACGGGCCCAACAGTGGTGTTTTTTTTTTCAAATCACAAATCCGATCACTTATTATGTACTCTTTTTTAATCTTTGGTACGTCTTGTACTAAGTTTTCATGATATAATATTTATTGTATTTTACTCTTTTAAAAAATATTTAAATTATATGAAAAAGTTTTATTTTCAGCATTATATTGTAGAATGAATATGTCATACAAAAGTATTTTATAATTAATTTAAATAATTGACTATTAAATATAGTTGTTGTTTGTTATTAAATATATTAATAATGGTATGTACTGAATGTTTTATTGTTTACATATTATTGAAAAGGTAAACTCGTTTATAAGGTATGAATATTTATATGATACCCAATTATTATTATTATTATTATTATATGAGGGTCTATGCATTTTAAAAGGTTTTTTTTATAAAAAAATCTTATTCAATCAAGATTATAAGGATTTTTTATAAACTGGGTATAAAAGAAAGAATTTTGCGGTGTTTTCGTACTCAATTTTTATAAATGCAACTTTTGTTTGTAAAAATTGTGTTGTTATTAAAAAAAAAAAAAAAAAAAAAAAAAAAAAAAAACTTTGTTAATGACCTTGTATCTGCAGTATCCAGTCTTTCATACCCAATTTGATCTTGCAATGGCCTGCGTTTATTTTTTTTTCAAATAATCAGAAGCTATATGATTTTATTGTTATCTTGTTTATTTTATAATTAATTTTTTTATTTTTATAATTTTGAGTAATTTTTAAATATATTTAAAATCCTTTCAAATTTTATAAATCTATTAAGTATTTTTAAATCTTTTGAAATCTCGATTGATATAAATCCATTAATTAAAATCCAAACTAATCATAAACTGATAAAAGCCATTTATGGAAATATATCATAAAATTTCTATTTAATCTTTTAAAATTTTTATAATTTTTTATGTTAAAGTAATCTTTTAAAATCTCAACTCAATAAACCTCTAAAGTCAAGTTATAATAATTATTAATAAATAATTAAAATATATAAGTTTTAACAATTGAAAAATATAAAATAATTTTTATTTAATTTTATAAATATTTTGAACAAAACAACAAATATCTGTAAGTCGTTCGTACAATTTTAATTTTTTTTAACAAAATAAGTCGTTCGTACATAAGACGCGTTAAAAGTTAGCAATAAGAAGAAGAAGAAACTCAACTATGGAAGTGCTTTAAAAAATAAAATAAAAACAAGAAAAGGGAACTAAGGAAGTGTGTACTTATGTTATGTGTTACCCCCATTAAATACAGACAAATTGACTGGTAACTTACTTTCTTGTTAATTTCTTCAATTTCATAGTTTCGTTAAATACTAATGCATGACATGTCCGTCAAAAGTCAAAAGTCACAGATTGAGGAAATTGTGTTGTTAGAATAATTATAACTTGCAGGGCAAATCTCATCCACAATTTTCTTTTTTCCCTACCCAAGAAACTTCCTTTCAACTTTCTCTTCACTGAAATATCAATTAATTAAAATTCAATTTTCTCTTAGATACTCTTTGTCCACAAAATTAATCCACCCCCAGCTTCTCAATTTCTTAGCTTTCTGCTTTGTGTTACATCTTTGTTTCAGGTTTCATTTGATTGATCCTTTTCTTCAATTCTGGTTTATAGTTGTTTATATCTGACTGATGTTTCTAAATCCATGAACAGCATATGATTTTTAGTGTCTTTTCTTTTTCCGAAGGAGGAAAAAGAAGAAAAGAACAAAAAATCATGGTGTGAGACTTTGAGAGTCAATTGGTTGAGTTCTCAATTTCTTGAGGGAGTTTTGTTGATCTCATCAATCCTTTTTTCTATGTATGTACACATGACTGTACCATGATTTTAATTTGGAAATGAAGTAGTTCTGTTCAGTTGTGGAGGGTGAATTTTGGTGTGGATTTCTTCTTGCTCTTTACCTTCTTTCCTGAGATGGAGGAACATAAATCTGTTATCTCCACCTGTGAACAAGATCAACATGTGGTTGCTGCCGCTCAGCACATTTTGAAGGCCCTAGCAGCAAGTAAGACTGTATCTGATGACTTGAGAAAAACCCTTTTGGATCTTGAGACACAATTGTCTTCAATTTCCATAGTCAATGAGAGAAAAGGAAGGGGAATCGAGCAATTAGAGAGGCAGCTTAAGTGTGTTGAAGACAAGGTAATGAGGTGGGAGGAAAACCCTTCCAATGAGTCTTCAGAGTATTTGAAAGTTGTTGGTGAAATCCAAGCACTGATTCAGAGTTTGGAAAGCTTTTCTGTGAATGAAAAGTGGAAGCAGAAGGAACTTGTTCAGAGAGCAAACGAAATTCTGCAGGTTGCTATGTCAAGGCTTGAGAAAGAGTTGGTCCACATTCTTCTCCAACATAAGCAACAATTTGAGCCTGAATACCTGTCTTTCCATTTTAATAGAGTGGATGTGTATGGTGAATCGTTTCGTTCGGTTGAGGATGAACAAATCGACGAGGCCTCCCGGAGTAGCAGTGCTAGCCAATCCGAGGCCAGCACTGTTGATTTGGTGAATCCAGCAGTGCTTGAACATCTCAAGAGCATTGCAAGTGTCATGTTTGCTTCAAAATACAATCAGGAATTTTGTCAGGCCTTTGTTACATCGAGGAAGGATGCCTTGGCCGAGTATTTTGTCATTCTTGAGATGGAAAAGTTAAGAATTGAGGATGTGCTAAAGCTGGAGTGGCATTGCTTGAACCATGAGATAAGGAAATGGATTCGAGCCGTGAAGATCATTGTTCGGGTGTACCTTGTCAGCGAGAAACGATTATGTAAGCAAATTCTTGGTGACTTTGGATCCTTTTATCAATGTTGCTTTTCTGAAATTTCTCAGAGTTTTATGCTGCACCTCTTGAATTTTGGTGAGGCCGTGGCAATGGGAATGCACACACCAGAAAAAATATTTCGTTTACTTGACATGTATGAGGTTTTGGAGCAACTTGATGTGGACGTAGATGTTTTGTTCTTTGAAGAAGTTGGTTCTTTTGTAAGGGGAGAGTTTCACAAGCTTCTAAGGAGCTTTGGTGTCACTATTAAGTCTACATTTCTGGCATTCAGAAATGCTATTGCATCCAATCATTCAAAGACCCCTTTTCCTCAAGGGGGTGTTCATCATGTTACCAAGTATGTCATGAATTACATCATGGCTCTAATTGAATATGGTGACACCCTTAATCTCCTTCTTGTTGATGAAACTTCAATTGATCCTGCAGGCAACAAAGATGACACACCATGTCTCTCATTGTGTCCAGTGGCTTGCCAATTTCGGTCAATCACCGCAACTCTAGAATCCAACTTGAGCAACAAGTCCAAGTTATACAAAGACGAGGCTTTGCAACATATTTTCATGATGAACAACATTCATTACATGGTGCAAAAGGTCAAGTGCTCTGACCTAAGCCATTTCTTTGGGGACTGTTGGCTTCGCCAGCACATTGCCATGTATCAGGGCGACGCAAGGTGTTACGAGAGGATCTCTTGGGGCTCGGTGCTTTCCATGGTCAAGGAGGATAGTGTGTCAAATTGTGTCTCACAGAGAACTTTGGAGAAAAGATGCAAACAGTTTAGCACTGCCTTTGGTGAAGTGTACAGGATCCAGACAGGGTGGTTCATCCTAGACCCTCGACTTCGCGAGGATCTACAAATTTCAGTGTCTCAAAAACTGGTTCTTGCATACAGAACATACATTGGTAGAAACTCATCTAACATTGCTGAGAAGTATGTCAAGTACACTGAAGATGATCTACAAAGTTACATTTTGGACCTTTTTCAAGGGTCACCAAAATCTTTGCACTATCCTCAGCACAGGAAGTGAAGGGTCTTCATTATGTAGTTTTATTTTTCACTGAGATCATTGTATATATTGCTTGTCATTTGGCAAAATGGCACCAGGGTCTTAGTTTAGCTTAGGGAGGCCGTTATGCTTGTTCTCCATTGGCATCAAATTAATAAATCAATATGATCTTACATGTTGGTCATTTGAACGAATATGGTAAAAAAAATTCTTTTGCTTATGTTGTGTTATTTGATTTTGCTTTAATGATTGGTGTTATCAAACACATCAGAGGATTGTAGCTGGCATCTGATTGATTTATGAGTCATTTCTATAACAAATGGCAACAGAGGTTTTAAACTCGAAAATGAAGGAAATTATGATCTTACCAATATCAGATGTGATTTGAAGATTGAAAAATAGGTTGAAATATTTCAAAACAAGATTAAGCACATCAAGCATTTTCATATTAAATTCATTTTTTTCCATTTAATCACCGGGAATCAATTTTTTTTCCATATTTAGCGTATTATATCTAATGTGAGTCGAAAATTACCACAACTATTTATAATCTATCCATTTATAATTTATAAAATTCAATCATAAGCCATAGCGTAACTACATTAACATTGCCGAAAAGAGTGGAGGAAGAGAAAGAGTAAAAAGATGCTTTTTTGCTCGCTTGATTTATGAGAAAAATAATTAATAAAGTCTAACAATTACTATATTTTATTAAGGTGTAACTTCCTATCACTTCAGCTTACCATATTCTGGAAAAAAAAAAATAAAAGAAGCTTATCATCCCATATTTAAAACCTTCACACCACTGTTTTAAAAACCGACCCGATAATTGAATCGATCAGGATATTAGATCATTGGGTTAGTGGTCAAACCAGTGATCACTAATTGACCCGCATGACCCGGTCAGTGGTTGAACCGATAGGTCACTAATTAACCCGTATGATTTAGTCAGTGGTCGAATCGGTGGGTCACTGATTGACCCACATAATAATGTCTTAAAATATTTATAAAAAAATCACATATTAATATCATCAATACAAAATTATAGAATGTTAATTCCCACCCAATAACCCATTTTCATCCAATAACTCATACTTCCACTCAATTTATTTACATTTTATATTAATATTATTAACAATTTATGAGTATTTTGGAAACATATTTTATGTGCTTAAAGAACAAAAAAAATCATTCTTGCATACACCACTTATCCATGATTAACAGACTTTTAAGACTTAAAAAAATAATCACTTAATTTAAAAACTCAAAAATTTTATTTAAAATTCAAAAAAAAAAGAAAAAAAAACTATTTAAAAACACGTTCAGCAAATTTAAAGACACTAGAAAAGCAAATGTCAATTCCGTCTTTGCCTTTCACTGCTAATATGTTCCCCTCCCTCATTCACATGCAACCCACCCACCCCACCCGTCCATCTAAATTTTTAAATTCATATCCTCTTGCAAATAGCACACGAAGAGTGACCCTCACTTCGTAAGCTATTGCCCCCTCACACAAAAAAAAAAAAAAACTCCTCAGCCCCCCCTCCACCGCAAACAAAATCCCTGTTGGTTGTTATACGCCCCCCTCCCGCGCCGTTCAACTGCAACCTCTCAACGAAAATCCGTTCATTCGCCCTGCCACTCAGATTCTTGTTACCCATCACGAAACTCCTTCCCCCCATTGCGAACAGACACCAACCCCTCACGCGGCACGAACAAACCACCAACCCCCTACCATACCCCGGGAAACTCCCCCACCACTGCCCACCAAGACGCGACGCGAGTAGGCTGAAGACCATTTTTTTTTTAAATAGCGACCCGGTCCGGGTCGTTGGATCGGCGGTTAAACCATGAATTCCGCCGGGTCGCACGGTCTCACCGGATTAAAAACATGACAGATCAGATTATAAATTCGACTTGATCCAGCTACGAGGTCACGATTCGACCAGTCCGACCGACCGGGTCGATCCAATTTTTAAAACAATACTTCACACCCTATCATCTATGTTAGAGAGTATTGTTAGTACTTTTCATGCTCTTAATTACCACAAATAAAAATTATCATAGACAAAAATTAATCGTTACATAAAAAAGTTGTTCGTGTCAATTACAAAAGTTCGTCATAAACGTGTTACGTGTCCCACTCTTGGCCGGTCACTTTCAAGTCAAGGTCAAGGCCATATATGTTCAAGTCAAAGAAAATGCAACCGAGAAAGTAGAAATTACTATATTGGAGTATACCAACGCGTGTACATAGTATAAAGTCCGTAAATTATATTTTTATTCCTAATTTTTTTTAAAAAAATATTTTTAGTTCCAAATTTTTTTAATTATGTTTTTAGTTCATTAACTTCTTTTCATCTTTACTTTTAATTCTTAAGGAACGAAAAAAATTAAAAGGCTAAAAATAAGAATGAAATAAAAATTAAAAAACTAAAAATTAATAAAAAAAAGTTCAGAAACTACAAAATAATAACCCAATAAAATTTTACTTGAAAAAATTAGTTCCACTGAGCCATAAGCAGATTTGTTTTCTCAACTAATATATACTAATATTATAATATTACTTGTATTAGTGTATTATATATTACATACACATGCTTAATGGATGAGGCTAAAACTATATGAAAAAATTATAACTTTTTGATAAATGTCAATTATTTGTGAAATTTATTTTATTATTATTTGATGGTATATATTGCAATTAAAGGTTTTCTAT
>PYAF01000144.1:266737-293936 GCA_007407185.1 Glycine tomentella | reverse complement strand
AAAACACAAATATTTTTATTAGAAAAGTAATCATTTTTAATTTATACATGAAAAATATATTAAAATTTTTCTTTTTTAAATTTAATTATAACAAAATTAATATCTAAAAATATTTTATTTTTTTATTTATAAACATATTTTTATTGATCAATAAATATTATATAAAAACAAACTTAATTAATAAACATATTTTTAAATACAGTTTAAATTATAAAAAATGATTTAATGAAATAACATTTTTAATGAAAAATAAATATTTTCATGTAATTTTTAATGACCAATAAATATCTTAATGTTTTAATATTAAAATCAATTTATATTATTTATGAATTAATTATATAATTAATTTGTCTCATTTATACTAAGGATTCATTAAGTATAAATTGGAATTTGATTTGTAATCGAATCTACTCCAGAATATCAAAACAAATGACATTCTCAAACCTTAAAAAATTTCCTTATTTTGGCATGTGTTATCCAAACCTATTTTTGAATTCTTAAATTTATATACATAGATTCAACTTTTTTTTTTTTTTAACTTTTGCTTTTATTTTTCTATTCTATTACTGTACTATCAATCTTTTTTATTATCTATTCTATTATTTTTTTTCTTTTTCAGTTTTTTTCTTTTAACATTTTTTTCTTTCTTTTTTCATTTTAGGTTTTCTTTTCTTTCTTTTTCTTTTTCTTTTTATTTCTTTCTTTACGTTAAATATTTATTTTTGTTGAATATTATATTATGATAAATTTATATAACTATTTATTATTTATTAAAATTAATTATATCTTAAATAAATATATTTAATTTTACTTTAAGTTTGTTCTGTTCAAAGAGAACAGAAATGTCTAACAAGTGGTGTTGGATGATTTTATGTAGGATCAGGCTCTCTTGCTCTTAAGAAACTTATGAAATTGAAGCAACTTAAGGAAGAAGAAGATCACAGCAGCAGTAACTCACAACACGATTTGGCGTGCAGTATGTGCCATGTGAATGGAAAGAGAGAGTCAGGATTGTGTATACCTTTCACCATGGTGCATGCTTTATTTATAGGAGTCTAACCTGGACCCCGATAGTAGACGGTTGAAGCCCACTATCTTTTACCGAGATATCTAGAGATATGGATAACTGAAAGATAACGGTTATATCTTCTATTCTCTGTGGTTATGATTATGGGTTACTGGAAGTTTAAATATTTGAATTAATAAGATAAAGGATAATATATTTTTTATCCGTAATAGATGCCCCTCAGCCCGGTTATCTAGTATTCTGGGTGACCGGGATGTATCAGTAATGAAACTGATCAAGTTTAGAGAATCCGAGCCGAGGTAATCGACCTCCGAGGTAAATTTTGTATTTGCCCCTTGCCGAGGTAATCAACATGTCTGACAGTTTTCACAAGTCATTTCCAACTAATGTCAATGCCGAGCTATCTCTTGTCTCTTCAAAGTAGCATGAAAAGCTATGAACATCGAGAAATGGAATAACGTCTCTTTCTCAACTACCACGTGTCTTGTCGATTAAATCCTTGTAAATCGACTTGGCGAGACGGGAAGATCCATTGAGCCCGGCTGAGATGAGATGGACATGAACTTTTTCTTCCAAACCTGAACTTGCAGAGCGGCTTCCTTGAACCGATCCAGATAACTCTGCAATGTTTCCCCAGGCTGCTGGCGTATTTTACCCAGAGCAAACTCGGATTTGGGTTGCTTCTTGCTTGTTGCGAAATTTAGCAAGAACTTCTGGCCGAAATCCTCAAAGTTATGGATGGATCGCGGTGGTAGGGAATGAAACTAGGTTTGGGCGGCTCTGGTTAAAGTGGTAGCAAAAATCCGTGAGATGATGGGTTCGTCAATACCTCGAACACACATCTGCATGTCAAACTCATCAATATGTACCTGCGAATCTTGGCTTGCCATCGAAATCTTCCAGGAACTGAGCATCCACAATTCTATTGACGAACGGACTGTTATTCTGATGACCCCGACGGTATTTCCTCTGATAAGTACCATCGGCTGGTCCGGGGTGATGTGTTGCTGGTCCCGCACGGGATGAGGCCGTATGGGACAGTGCATCTTCCACTACCACATTCTCCAGGTTCGGATTCCTGGGTGGTTCGTCGCGCCTAGCTATCCGGTGCCTTCTGGTGTCAACCATTGTGAGTTGGTGGGATTCGAAGTTTATCGTCCCCACAGACGGCGCCACTGTTCTGCTCAAAGAGAACAGAAATGTCCAACAAGTGGTGTTGGATGATTTTATGTATGATCAGGCTCTCTCTCTCTCTCTCTCTCTCTTAAGAAGCTTATGAAAGTAACTTAAGGAAGAAGAAGATCACAGCAGCAGTAACTCACAATACGATTTGGCGTGCAGTGTGTGTCGTGTGAATGGAAAGAGAGATCAGGATTGTGTGTACCTTTCACCATGGTGCATGCTTTATTTATAGGAGTCTAACTTGGACCCCGATGGTAGACGGTTGAAACCCACTATATTTTACCGAGATATCCGGAGATATGAATAACTGAAAGATAGTGGTTATATCTTCTATTCTCTTGTGGTTATGATAATGGGTTACTGGAAGTTTAAATATTTGAATTAATAAGATAAATGATAATATATCTTTTATCCGTAACAAAGTTTATATAAAATTGTTTTTTGTTTAGAAATCCTATAAAATAATTTTAAATAGTTTTATAATATATATTTTATTGATTAATATTTATATTATAAGATTGAGATTTTTATACTTGAAATAATTTAAATCTAATTAATGTTTTATGTAAATTTGATTATATGTTTAGAATTAATTTATTAATTATATTTTAAACAAAATCAGAAATAATTGTGTAATTATAATCAAATATATATTCTCTGATTGAATACTCTTACTCTTTATGTATTTTTTAAAATTTTAAACAGCTAATTATGATTTTTTTAAATATATTTAATCTTTTTATGAGACTTAACATTTTTTTCATTATAATGGATTGATCTTAGGAATCAATGTACTTTTATGGCTTATTCAAATTAATGACATCTAAAATTAATTGTAAATTTAAAATTAGACGATAAAAAATATCTACTAATATATTATTTTATAGTAGTAGCCATTTTAGTGGACAAAGATGAGGATATCTCCCCAAAAAGGGGATGGGGTGAGTACAAATCAATTGTAATTTAATTAACTAAATTTATTTTTACTTTAAAATTTTATAAATTTATTTTTATTTAGAAATCGTATATATTAAATTTAAATAATTTCATAAATAAATATTTTGTTAATTAATATTTGTCTTATAAGGTTGAAATTTTTATAGTAAAAATTAATTTAAATCTAATTATTTTTATATAAAATTTGACTCTATGTTTATAATTAATTTTTAATATAGTTTAATAAAATAAAAAGTAATTGTGCAACTATAATCAAATACAATTTCTCCATGTGAATACTCTGGCTTTTTCTGTATTTTTAAAAAGTTTAAACAGTAAATTAAGTTTTCTCATTATATATTTATTCATTTTATGAAACTTGACATTTTCTTGTAATGGGTTAAGTTTATGTTTGGAATTGTTGTATTTTATTTTACGGCTTATTCATTTTAGTGACATCTAAAATTAGTTTTAAATTTAAAATTAGATAAAAATAGCTATAAATATATTATTTTGAAGTAGTAGTCGTTTTTAGATAACAATGATGAGGATGAGACCAATAATATATTTTACCCTGAATGGACACAAGTGTGAATACAAATTTTATCCACCACAACGATCCGAGATGAAGATAGGGATGAGGACAAGAGGGAAAATCAGGATAGGGACGTGGAACGATATGTCCATTATCGTCATATCTGGATGTCATACATATTCATAATCATCACTTATATATTTTTTTGTGTTAAATAATTACATATTTGGATAAAATATTAACATAAATTTTACTCATTTAATTATTTTATTTTTTGTTATTAATTTTATTAGGTGAGAATGGGAACGGGAAATGACATACTAATTCTAACTTTGCCCTATTGTCATGCATATTCACAATTATTACCTATAAATTTTTTTGTGTCAAATAATTAAAGATATAGATAAGATTAAAATATCTTTTAATCTATTAGTTTTTTATTTTATTGAATAGGGATGCCAAAGATGAACAACATACTCACCCATGTCTTGTTCTGATGTTATGTCCATTTACAATCACTTATAACATCTTTTGATTTTAAATAATTATAAATTTGAATAAGATTAAAATATATTTTAATCTTTTAATTATTTTAGTTTTTGGTTTTAATTGCTTTCTAACTTTTTTTTTATTCATTCACATGTCTTTAGATTAATTTAATTATCATATAATATATATTATTTTACACAAACAGTTTACCATGTCAGTTTTTTTTTTTTTTTTTTTTGGTTTGTAATATACTAAATTTGAACTCTATATGTGACTATTCCTACTTTGCAAGGTATCATGTATTTTATTATACAAATTTGCATTTATTTGTTCCTACCAGAAAGTTTTCATCTCATTGTGTTTTTAACTAACTATAAAAAATATAATTTAGACTTTTATAAATTATATACTCACCACATAAACATGAATTCCTTTCCTTTAATAACAATAACTTTAATAAATTGAATATGTATAACATTATTTATTTCTCTATTAAATGTACGAAAACAATCGATTTACCCTGTGGAGGCAAAGTTGTCGTACTAGTTGGGCACGTAGTTGTATATATCCAATAATCGCTATTTGCTACCTGTGTTGTTGTGCACATGTACTATTTCATTTGTTTTGCAGATTATTTGTTTATTTTTTAAAATATTATTCCTAAAAATATAGTATGAGGATTTTATTTTTTTGATATTCTAAAAAGTACATGATATACCTACAAATAATTATTTTATCATCTCATAACAAATGTGAGAATAAATTTTTGCAAATCTATATTTTAAAAAATAAATAAATAATAAATTGGTTAGATCACCTTTAGATTAATGTTATTTTTTAGTATAAAATTATAGGAATCAATGAATTATGTTAAATGTTTGGTGCAAATTACATTGGTAAGAAATTAATGTACTACGTCACATTTACATGAGGTGGTATAATTATATATTAAAAATATCAGATAAGATTAATTAATTGCATAAAATAAAAATTGAATAAATATATACGGATATTTAAATATAGATATGATTGTCCATTTGTCTAAATAATAAAACTCTTTTTTCTTTTCTTTTTTTTGACAAAAACTCTTTTCGCTTCCTAAAAGTACAATATTGGGTTAGGGATTTATGCATACAAAATAGATTAAATACGTTTAATATTCTTAAAAATATAACAGGGTTCTTTTAGATTTTGTATATTTGTAAAATTGTTACCTAATTTATGAACCTATAAGTATAACAATTTTAATTTTATGTCTCTACAAAATTTAGCAATTTCTTTTTTAAATCTTGCAAATATAACAATTTTTGGTTTTGTTTTGTTAGCCTACATCTCTGTAAAATATATTGATTTCCAAGAAAAAAAATACAAGAAATAAAAAAAAAGTTACAATAACTAAAAATTAAAGCTATTATAATTTGAAGAACGTAAAACATAGTTAAACCATTAAAAAAACAATGAGAGAACTATGCTTTCTTAAATCAGTTTATTAAGCTCTAGTCAAATCAGAATTTTTTAAGGTTACATTAACATGTGTAGGTCCAATACTTTTACCAAATTTTCATTTAGGTTTTTAATTTTTTCTTTTAATTGAGTCCCTGAACTTTCATTTATTTTTCAATTGGGTCCCTCGTTTAAATATTACAAAAATTAATCATAGAAACATAATTGCAGTGGTAGACAAGAAACCAGTACTTCTTGAGTATGTTGTTGTATGCACAAATGAGTCGAGAGTTTTTTTTGCTAATTTTTAGCTTTTTATGTCAATTCACCTTAGATATTTTTTTTATAATTATTTAGTTCTCCAACAGGTTAAAACATTACATAAAATTATCACAATGAACTCAGTTGTACTCATAACACTCAAGAAGCATTAATTCATTATTTGCACCTTTAATTAAGTATTTATGATTATTTTTTTATAATGACAATTAAATGTGAGGAGCCAATTGAAAAATAAATAAAAGTTCATGGATCTAATTAAAAAAAATGCCGAAGGATTCAATTAAAAGAAGAAAAAAAAGTTTGAGAGACCTGATTGAAAAGTTTGACAGGGTATAGGAACCCGCAAATTACTTAAACTTTATTTAAATACAAAGAATTAAAAAAGAATCATTTATTCTCACTACTACACAAGCCACATTTAACGACAGCAGATCGATGACGGTTGTCTAAGAACCGTCTTTGTTTATTGTGTGGTGGCATTTTTGTAAATACCAAAAACTTTTCAAAGACGATTTTTACAAAATCGTCTTTGTAAGCTAATTACGACGACGGTTTCTGGTAGGACCGATGTCGTATTATTGTAATCAAAGACGGTGCAGGAAAACCGTCTTTGAAGTCGATTAAAAAAATTCAAAACGCCCACGTTTTGGCAGTGTCGTGGTTTTCCATTCATAAGCTTATTTCGACACTGAGGCTTCACTTCGTCGTGCCCTAGCGTCACCTCCACCGTCATTCTGGTTCTCAAAACCTCCTTCACTGTATTAGCGGCCTCCGTCACTCCCTCCGGTGTCCGTGGTGGTGTCCGTCATTCCTGTGTTTAACCCGACACTTGGTGTCGACAGGGTCATACAGGTACGATGTTGGTTAATCTATTAGTCATCCTTTTTTGGCTTTTATAATGTGTTGGGACTGGGAGGTGTAATGTGTTTGGTGGGGGGCTCGGTGGGATTTGGGGTTGTCGGTGCTGAACAAAGGGGGTCGGAGGGTTATTTTTGTTTTTGCTATTGTTTTTATTATTCGAGGGGTTCTTCTTTCTTTATGTCTTTATATATTTTTGAATGTAGTTAGTTGGCGATAATATATTGTCACTTGTGTTCTGAGAGAAAAGTGATAGGTGTGGGATTTGATGGTAACCCAATGGTTTTTGCCGCAGATGAAAGGGGAATTTGGTATGTGGAAATCCAGATATTTTTGTTTACTAAGATTGTCCTTATCAATGTGACTTGGCCAATTTGTGTGCAATCATTCTAGTTTCTAGTAGAGCTAGAATTATTGAGGCTTTTCATCTCTAAATAACGATGCTTTTAGTTATCTTTCTAGGTGGAAGAAAATTGATTATTTTGGCTCCTCATTTAATTTTCCTTCTGTTTTGATGTGTTTTTACTGTAGGAGTTTGACAGATATTTGGAAGAACGGAAAACAGTATCTTCTGGATCAAAATATGGCTCACAGGTAACTGAATTTCTTGTAAAAGATTATTTAATATCGATTGAGCTATGAGAAAGATGAATCTCCTGCCGGAAAACAATTTCATCAATCTTAATGTCTAACATGGAAATACTGATGGAGTTGTAGCATGGCTAGCTTGATATAGAGAGAATTCCTGATCCTCCTAAATCCTTAACGCATTTAGATTTGACGAATTAGAAAGATCAAAGAGAAATGTCAGGGAAAAATAATGCTGTTAGGTCAAGGGGACATAATTCCATTTTGATGTCTAATGAAGATACTTTTGTCATGACTACATGTAGTTGAAACCCACAAATTATTAAAAAAGAATTACTAAGGTACATGGATAAGACTCTATAGTTGAGATTTTTAAAAGAAAACTAAATTTTATTTTAGGTAAAACTAGATAGTACAATTAGGAGAGGATATATATCCTCTAAAATGGAAGGGTTAAGTTACTGCTGAATATTATAACAATACAGTGTGAAGTTATTGTTAATTGTAACACAAGCTGCAAGGTTTCGATCGCACTTCCTTTTAAATCTCGTAATAGCAAAATCACTGGTTCTAAAGAAATTGTCCAATGTAAATGAAGTGATCCATCGTTGAGTAAAGCATCCCTTCGCCTTTCTAGTTACCTCATTGTTAAAAGGACAATGATAATCTTTTTTCTGAACTTCAGTAGCACACATGACATAGCATGATTCAATTGGTGGCTAGCATTGTGTAGGCTCTAAACTTGAAACACGCCTTTACGGATTATCAATGTTAATCTTAATCTGTTTCCTCTAAATTTAAAACAGCTTATCGCTATAAACTGTAATTAATACTAGAATCAGAATATTAATTTTGATTTTCAACAATATCCTTTTCTCATGGCTAAGCACCTTCTTCATGTGTTCATTACATGGCTAATTGTTTGAATTGGTGCTGTTTCATTTGTGTCCTTATTTACTTGTTGGTTGATGACTTGTTTTTATTAGGCTTAATAATACTTTTAATCTTCTTTGATGTGACCATTAAGTGCTTTTAGTTCCCTATTGACAGGGTCCAAGAAAGGTAGTTGTTGAATTCCCTGAATTGAAACACAATGGTATGCTGAATAATATGCAGAATTCTTTATTTCATTGAAGAACAACTTTTACACTCACTAAGCTAATTAGGAATGGAAAATTCCTAATTCCCTTCTGTTGAGACCACTGTCTCATACAAGAGCCTCACTTCAGAAAGAAATAATCTTCCCTCCTTTCACTCACCCCCCTTATTCCTATTTATAAATCTGAAACATACCCACTGTATACAATTTTCTAACTACCTCTAACTACTTCTCATTCTTTTTCTTTCTCCTCTTATATACTTTCCATTCCCTCTTATTTTGATGTAGCTGGTCTGCATACTTAATCAGCTGGTCTGTATCAATACCACCGTCCCTAAAACCAAACTTGCCCTCAAGTTTGAAGTCTGGAAATTGACTCTGCACAGTTTCATAGTCCTAACCAACACTACTGTGCTAGAGTAGGGGCTCAAAGGAGACAGCTGAGTTGCCTGTTGTAAAGGTAATAAAATATCCACTTCATTTCCTGCCTCATCTTTCTCTTGTAACATTGCAGCAAAAATCAATAGAATCTGTTGTAGTCCAGTTTTCAAAGATTTTTCTATGGCCCTGGATGAAACCATTTCTTGTGATAGACTAGGGTCCCCATAAATAATCACTTTTTGTCCATCAACACCAAATGGCATGGTTAGTTTCCCCCAATTTACCTTCACCTCCCCAAGTTTCTCTAACCAAGCCACTCCCAAGATTATGTCTACGCTGCCCAAATCGAAACAAATAACTATTCATTGACTGTGTGGGCTCCCAAATCCAACAAAATGTCATCACAACATCCATTGGACTTCAGTTTCTGCCCATCACCAAGTTTGAATTGCATGTACCGCTCGAGCAACTCCCTGGCTGTCTTCGGCTTTTGCTCATCTTCCAACAACCTCATTGCCCCAGCTTACCATTTTCGTTTGCAATCGCTTGCAAATAAGCTTCTTTCTCAGCATGGTATATCTCCTCATAAGGCTTTTTCTCTTCAGCAGTAACAGTCTTCCATTTTGACCCAAACATGGTAGGAATTTCCTTAAATTCTTCCTCTGGGTTCGCTTTCTTGATCTCATTCCATTGGTCTTTCATCCACAAAATGTAAGGTGGAGAAAGCCTTTCCTTCTCAGCGCACCCCTTATTACTCTTGTCCTTCTTTTCTTCATTATCTTTCAACATAGGCAAAGTCATGGTAAGTTGAAAATCCTTCATTTTGAGCAAATTTTTTTGCTCGATCTGAAGCTTCTGTTGCTCGCTGCCGTGGTTTTTGAGCTCTTCATCTTTCTGCTTGAGAGCCTCGTCCATAACCTTCAAGAGCTCTTTGGTCTTCTCCTCCTCAAGGTGCATCTGCTGCAACGTTTCCTGCATTTCAAGCAATTATTTGTCGAAAGATTGCTGCTTCTTGGAATCTTGTTTCTTCTTTGAGGAAACTTGTGCATTATCAGATGATGGTGAAATTGGTGTACCTATGTTGATGTTAGCATTGTTCGTTGAAAGGGTTTTCTCCTTCACGGCCCTTCTTCCCTTTCTCTTTGAGGGTATTAGATTGCTAGCCTTGCAAGAATGCTGCTGCAGCCCCTGCAAGTTGGTTGTCTGTCTCACATACACCATCTTCAATGATCCCTCAAGTTCTAATTTGATTTCTTGAGTCTTCAGCATTTGCTGCGATTCATTGCTTGTTCTTTCTTGGAAGAATACTATAGAATTCTCCATTTCTTCAATGGATTCCCAGTCATTTTGCTCTTCTTGCTTCAACATCCTCAATCTTGCAAAGCTGTGGACACCTGAATGATCTCTGATTCTTTGGATCAAAGCTGTAGAAAAGGATTCCCACTCTAAATGTGGGCTCTTTTGGCTCCATATGTAGAACCAACGCATCGCAGCTCCTTCCATGCTCATGAATGCATGTTGCAGCCTATGGAATGAATGAATTTCTTGTATCTCAAAGATTTTTTCAGCCTTAGAAATCCACCCGAATTGGGTCGGTCCCCGTGAATGTTGGCAGCTCCATCTTCATAGCCCCTATTTACCCTTCCTCCATCAAGAACACTGCCTCTATTCCTCGAACCACGGCAACTCGGACCAATTGATAGGGTCCAAAAAAGGTAGTTCTTGAATTCCCTGAATTAAAACAAAATGGTATGCTGAATAATATGCAGAATCCTTTATTTCATTGAAGAACAGCTTTTACACTGACTAAGCTAATTCGGAATGACAAATTCCTAATTCCCTTCTCTTGAGACCACTGTCTCATACAAGAGCCTCACTTCAGAAAGTAATAATCTTCCCTCCTTTCACTCACCCCCCTTATTCCTATTTATAAACCTGAAACATACCCACTGTACACAATTTTCTAACTACCTCTAACTACTTCTCATTCTTTTTCTTTCTCCTCTTATATACTTTCCATTCCCTCTTATTTTGATCTAGTTGGTTTGCATACTTCATCATCTGGTCTGTATCACCTATTAATTTTTTGGTCAACTAGTCCCTCATTTTTGTTTTTATATTGCTAAAAATCAAGTCCATTAGTCAACTTTCTTCTACATACAACAGTTGACTTCACATTTTTTCATCAAAATGTCCACAAACTGAACCCATTGAACCATTTTAAAATGTCATTCAATATCTACCAATCAAAACATCATTTAACCCTAAGTTAAAAAAATCCTAGATTTTCCCTTTTCAATATATTAAGGTCACTCCCAACGAAATCTTTCAAATTTCAACAAAAATTGACTTTGAACATTTTAAATAATTTTCTATTTCAAATTTACCCAACACCTCTAATTGAAGTGAAAAACAAGGATTTGAGGGTTTTATGTAAAGAAAAAGTGATTAAAGGATTTTGATTGTAGCAATTAAAATATTGAGGGACTAACAACAACAACAATAGCCTTATTTCATTAGGTAAGGTCAACTACATGAATCACACAAGGCCATTAGGTAATGCTGATTTGTCGATGGTCTAACATAGCCCTCCCTTTTTACTGAGGCTTGGGAACAAAAAATTAGTGAGGGACAAAAATTGCACACTAGACAAAAAATGCAATAAAGTTTATTTTCTTATTATCTAAAACTTATATTTTCATGTGAAATTTGACAGCTAAACTAAGTTTTAGATAGGTTGGCACGACGTCATTAGTTGGCATAGCTAAATCATGTTTTAAGTTGCATTGGCTTGTTATTAACTGGAGGTTTACTCTTTCCTTCATTTGTCAAATTGTGGTGTTTCATTACATGCGAGCTTTTTACCTGTGAAGTACTTATCATACTCAAAATTGTTGTCAAGGATGTGGAGTAAGACATCAAAAAAATTGCGAATCTGGATGATGGTAATATTTTAGGAGTGCTGACCTTAATCCTTCTCATTCCTTCTTGGCAGTTGATGAATTTGTTGTTCGCCGTTTTGGATGTAAATGACTCCCATAGTCACGTAGCAGCTGGATATTTTAGCAAGGTACTGATTTATTGAAATATTCGTAAGGGTAAAAATTTGCTTTTGTTGTGGGCAAAGTTGAGCTTACCCAGAAATAAGCTTGCTAAGTCGATTAAACTTTTGCTGTCTGACTCCAAAATTATTTGACTTAACAACAAATCATGTTGGTTTAAACTTAGCATTCTGTTTAATTTAATTTCTTTTTGTTTTTAATTATTTGTTTTCCCTTTTAAGTTTAAAGTTTTATTTACAAATAATGTTGGCCACTGTACTTATTAAGTTCTTATGCTGCTAGGTAGTTGTATGCCTCTTGTTACATAACACAGTTCCTTTCATGTAATATGTTGAAGTCGACAACTTGTTAATTATTTATTTGGAAACATCTTTCTTGTCATGCTTTATCGTTATCACATTGATCTATTATGTACAAATGATTATTGCAAAATTGACGCTAGAATGTAGGGTTTTAATGAATTTTCCAGTACCTTGTTTTCTCAATTATTAACATAGTTAGTGCATTAACTGATTGGCCAACTAAAAGCAATTGTAGTACTGTTATAATTGTAATTAAATCTAAACTTTTATGGATAATCAATATGCCCAATAAGCAAAGAAGGGTAATAATTTGAAGTCTGTAAAATAATATTACCCTTAGCAATACATTGATAAGGCAGTGTGAAAAGCCAGAAGTTTGTTCTTTATTATTCCTTTGGATTTGAATAAATGTTGGTGCTTCTTCTGAGAGTGGGGTGTATTTGACGTATCGTACAAGTGCTGTCAGTGTGTAGTTAGTGCATATATCATGTCTTGGAAGAAGCCACTGGCTAGCAATGAAATGGATTCTGTGGTTCAGAGGTGTATCTCCAATGTTGGTTGCTGCTATTTGGACTATTATTTTGCAATTCATTTGGATAGGTCGTCTCTACCTCGTTATGTATTTGCTCTTATAGTTCTGCTGTTAGTTTGTGAACAACACCAATTGACAATGCCCTTATCATATAAAATTGAACACTGAAATCACACAATACAACATCTGAAGTGGAACAATGCAACCATTTTTTGTTGTCATTGTGTCGTTTGCATATAGATTGACCACCCTGTGAAACTTAGTTTATTATTGCTATGAAAGAATGATAGATGTATATGGTTATCATTGGATTAAATAATTTTGTGTTTTTGGTTTTAGGTTGACATATTTGGTTTGCAATTTCCACGTAACAGCTTGTGTTAACTTCAAAAATCAATAAACACAAAGTGGTTGTTATCGTGATCAGCACCGAATTCTTCATCAGTAATGGTTCAATTACTTGTGACAGGTATGTCTTGTGTTTCCCAGGCTTTTGTGTGTTTTAAAATTATGTTTATGAACAAATATTGGTGTGTCATACCTTTGATTACATTGTAAATCACCCTTAGGGAACTAAGTGAAGCTTGAATCCAGTGATTAATGCGGATAGTGTAGTTGTGTTCTTCAATTCACCCTTTTGCTGCTTTACAAGCTTGTGTAGTTTTTCTTTCTCAATTGAGATCCTCAAAAACATACAGTTTCTGGTCCCTATACTGACCTCTAACAGCCTCCAACTCTGATTGCAAGACTGTAAGTGTTGTTTATTTTTAATTCTTAACATGTGTCATTCTATTTAGCTCATTAAGTCACTGTAGTGCCTCCTTCTTCAACAATGCAATTGTACCCACCAGTTACCTGGTCAGAAATTGCCCAACATTCCTCAATTGATTTTTTCATAGCTTTTTAGTCAATTGTTAAAATTTTTTTCCTTTTAACCTGATCATGTAAACATGAAATATCCATATTAATCTTTCCATTCTCAGCTTTTAGTAACGCGATCTCATCATAAAAATCCTTAATAACTTGTTTTTTGTGGTTCTGTTTATTTTGAAGCTGGTTCGACTTGTATTCAATTTCCAACAACATCTGTTGTATATGAACTTTGATAATGCTTTTTGGTTGCAAAGTTGGTTCAGTTTTACCTCATACTCAACTTTAGATGACTCCAGTTATTCTTTAACATTTTGAAGCTTCTGTTTTAGTAATTTTTTGTTAGCAACCACTTGACTTACTTCTGCCAATATTTACATGGTAGCCATCTGACTCGCTTCAAATGTGGTGGTCAAATGCCAATCCTTTCTTGGTAGCCACATTCTGTCTTCAGTGCTTCCTTTTCCTCTTCCAACACGATGACTCTTATAACAAGGTCCTCCCATCTGTTGCATTGTTTCACAATAAGCTTCCTAAGGGTCTGTAAGTTTGTATTGAATCATCTGGCTGCATAAAGCATAACTTTCCGCCTTGACACTTGTTCAATACCCTGTTACTAACATAAAATGGGGAGGAAGCATGGGGTGGAAAATGCAAAGTGATGATACAGTACAGCCAGTTCAGACATGCATACGATCACTACATAGCACCACATGGAATCCAAAACCACCTGCCACGTCGAAACAAATAAATTTTCATTATTAAAATGAACATCACTGGCACCCACCCTATTTGTCATTCAAGTTACTACAAAGGTCTCTTACATCAACCCCGTTAATGATATATATGTAGATATGGATCCATTCATACCTCCACTAAGCCATCGCCCATGGGTTTTCCCTATATTTTGTCATGTTCACATGATTTTTTCCCTCTAGCCTGACCTCACCTAGCAATTGTATCCAGTGTATAAACCCTTTTTTTTGTCTGGCAAAATTGATTTTATAATGACTTTAACTTATCTCGGTTATTTCCTTTTCGAAAGCCTCATTCATCCCCCGAAGAAGTCCAACTAAAATACCCCCTATTCCAACCACTCCACCCCTAAAACCACATCAGCTCCTTTGTTTACTGTCAATTGCTTATTTCTACAAACATGTGTCGTGTGATATTTATCCGCACATGTAAAACACTCCCCTTTCTTCATGTTCTGACTTACCTCTATAGGAGACAATCTCTTGAATGGCCTCCTTCCCTTTCATTCATTGTCCCCTCCCTTACTGCCTTGCACTGGATCATGTTGCTTACTACTGTAAATTGGCCCTTATTTTCCATTATTCTGATTTATAATCACTGGGCCTTTGCACTGCTGTACCCCTTGTTGTAACCCCTATTTATATTTCCCAAGACCCTATTCTTCTGTTCCACTTGCCTTGACTTACTCATGCATCCATCAAACTCCTAGGCTCATGCAATCCCACTTCAATGCTAATTTTCTCCTTCAATCCTTTTAGAAAAATTAAGTGATTTAAAAACATTCCTCCAACCCTTTTACTGTCCCTACACATTTCTCAAAATGGGTAATGAATTCTTGCACATTTGTCGTATGTCATAAAGCTAACAGCAGCTGAGATGGGCTTCCGAGATTAGCCCCTTCAAACCTTTGAGCAACAACAACCTTGAACCCTTTCGATATTAGTTGTCATACTATTGTTTATGTTTCTAATTGGTAGTCTATAATAATTAAAGTACAATTAAATCAACATATTACTGATCATCCATGGATTAGCATTGCCTTAAATATTAGAAATGAATACATGAAAATGCACACCTTTATGAATCTTATGCTGGTGTCATTTGTGAAACTACAGATCTTGCATCCACAAAACCTGTCATTTTCAAGAAATGAGAAGGCTCTTTTCCCAATGAGATCCTGAAGGCCAATCACCAAGCTTGGATTCATCAATTTGCTGGTAGGTAGAAAGCACTTAAACATCATCCATTGTACTATTTTTTTTTTAAACAATTTTTCCCGTCCATATTTTTAATTGATTATTTTAAGTGTATTTTGAACAATAATTTATTTTCAATAGAGTTCATATCACTGTAAATGTAACACATACTCTTATTTGAGCCATGCATGTCATTTATGGATTGATATCACTGTCCCTTCCTTGCTATTTTAATTTTAAACAGGACACTTGACTAAAAAATAAATGTCTAGCATTTTTATTTGCTCATCAAACATAATATATATACATACTGGAGGAAGTGTTATTTTCGGCTAATTGGGGGTACCCTTTGAATTGAAATCCAGTTCATGGATTCCTACCACATCGGCATTACTTTGGGGTAGCTGAAAAAAACATGTGATGCAACCTCTTCAACAAATTGACAAAAAGGACATCTTATGTCAACTAGTTGTACATTCCTTCTATTTAAGTTCTTCTTAGTGGGTAACCTATCTCTCACCAGCCTCCATGCAAAGCATGAGGCTTTACAAGGGATTTTCAACTTGCACATTTCTATTAATACCTCCTGCTGATTCTGTATACTAAATCTCCCTTCCCAGCCTGCATGAGACATAGCTCCCATCTGCTGAACACTATTTTGCTGTTGCTACGAAATTAGGAACAGTCTAGGATATTTTGCCTTCCAAGTGATTCTGGCCTCCTTCTAGTCATCCTCCCAAAACAGTACCCTAGATCCACTACCTAGCTACCATTTAACATTATTTATGAACTAGCCCTCCTCTTATTGTGAATTACAAATGCTACTCCAATCCTTCCACCATATAGACTCACACGCATGACTTGTTGATACGTCCAACGACCTCCATCCCCCGTACTTAGAATCCAACACTTGTGCCCACAATTCGCCAGTGGTATGGAAGAGGTTCCATATCCACTTTCGAATGAAAGCCATATTAAACTTCACAACATCCTTTATTCGCAAAACACCTTTTTCCTTTTGTTGACAAACATCGGACCATGATCACCCAAGCATACTTCTCCACATATTCACCACCCCCCATAAAAACCGTCTTTGCAACTTCAGGTTTAAGAAGTTTCAAAAATTTGTTGATGAATTTAAAGTTTAGTCCATCCGGTCCAGGACTCTTGTGACTACCACACTCCCATACTGCATTGCTAACTTCAAAGTCATAAAACCTTGTTACCAACTTGTTATTCTATTGATCAATGGTTTTGAAATTGACTCCATTAAGTCTACGTCTTTCTTGCATCGGTTCATCGAACCTCCTTTTCAAATGTAATCTGCTTTCTTATGGATACCGTACATGGTTCCTCCATCGTACATCCATAAACACATACTCATTTGACCTGATTTTTCTGGCGTTTCCACTTCAGAATCACATGGAAAAACCTGGGGTTGCAGTCCCAATCCTTTAATCCAGCTAGTCCTGCCATTCTGCCTACGAATTGAGGCATGTGATTGTGCTGCTTCCTAGACCTCTTCGTGTAGTTTTTTCCTAGCCTTCATTTCTTCCTCATCAAGCTGCCTTGTGTCACCTTCAATTCGTAACTTATTCAGTTCCTTTTTTGCTCTATCTAATCTCTGTTGTCTGTCACCAAAGTGCTGTTTATTCCACTCTTTGCTAATGTGTTTCATCCTCTTAATATTGCTATAAAAGAAACATGTGTCTTCAACATTATCATTTAGTTTCCAACACCTTTGGGTTATAATGTGGTTCCCAAATATTAAATAAAATAAGTAAATATATTTTTAACAACTAATCTCTATTAAAACACAAACAAACAAATTCTATCTTTATAGAAATTATGACAATATGAACATGAAGTGTTATTCAATCTGGACACAAGTTTATCCTGCATCCGAGCTTCTTCTTCCATAACTTCAGATATTGTTTTCATATCCACCATCTTCTGCAGTTGTTCCCCAATGATATTGTTCATGTTGTAGTCATGATTAATATAATTTAATGGAATTTAATTGATTTTTGAAATACTATACTAAAACTACTTTCATTTTATTTAAAACTGGACTTTAACTATATGATTTTATTTATACATTTTGATGCTATTCATGTTTATAAGTGTACACACATTAGTGTGTAGACACCCTCCTAATTTAGTAGTCTTTGTGCACCCACTGAACTATTAATGTATAGACACCACCTCTCGCACACTACTACAAATAACCTAAATATTTGCTACACCTTTGCTTGTGGTTGTGTCATTTTCATCTAAATTCAGGACCATGTCAAACTTTGTACTTTACTAATGCATTAAATTATGCATGTATATGTTTCTTTAATGCCTTAATAAATTTGTTTTTTCATTTTAGGTCAAAGTATTTAACGCCATTACAACCTGAAAAGGTTGTTTTAACTTCACACAAACAACAATCACAACGTTCTTGTTATCGTGGTCAGCACCGCAATCTTCAACAATAATGGTTCAATTAATAGTCACAGGTATGTTTAATGTTTCCTAGCCTTTTCTGTTTTTTACATGTGCCTTCCTATATCAATATTGCTTTGTCATACATTTTAATGCATTGTGAGTCAACCTTAGTTTCCCGTTCAAGCTTCAATCCAGTGATTAATGCGGATAGTTTGGATTAATCATTGAATTGAAACTTGAATTGTCCGTTTGGACAGTTTAGGAAGTTACATTTTTATACATGAATCCTAAATGTGATAGTTAAGTACGATTTCTTTAATTTAATGACATTTCAGTTTATTGTATGTTGCGTTGTTCTCCGAGTGCATACTTGATCGGGGTGAGTAAAACTCACCACTTTCATTTCGTGTACTTGGAGACCAATGCGAAATGCTGTCGAAATTTCGTTAAATTGAAGTAACCATAGTTAACTTTCACATTTAGGATTCATGTATAAAATATAACTTCCTGAATGGGATAGGGCCACACCTTTTGAACATGAAGGTCACAGTTTTTTTCAAATGGTAAAGGTGATGGATCGTAGTTGGATGAGAGCTTCCCGCATTAGTGATGAGTACGAAAGTGGGGTCGAACAATTCCTAAATTTTACAACACTTAATGCACCTTTGCTGCATGGAAAATATTTTTGTCCTTGTCGCAAATGTGGGAATGGAAGACGACAGTCAATTGACGACATTAGATCACATCTAATATGTGAGGGCATAATTCCAACATACACAAAATGGATATGGCATGGTGAATTGATAGAAAGGCCAACTATCCCGACCCCTGCGCCGGTTGATGTACACACTGATGATCGTATAGAAGACATGCTACGTGACCTTGGAGAAGCTAGTTTTCAGCAAGCCCACGCACCTATGTACGAGAAAGTACAAACTGATTCGACAATCCCTTTGTATTCAACGTGCACAACGTACACACGATTGTCAACGGTGTTAGCGTTGGTGAATTTGAAGGCAAGATTTGGGTGGAGTGACAAAAGCTTCACAGAATTGCTTGTTTTGTTGAAGAAGTTGCTTCCTGAAGATAACACTTTGCCAAAAAATCATTACGAAGCAAAGAAAATATTTTGTCCCACGGGCATAGAGTACCAGAAAATACATGCATGCCGTAATGATTGTGTTTTGTATAGGAATGAGTTTGCTGAAATGCATAAATGCCCCACTGTGGTGAATCACGGTACAAAGTTAACGACAACGAAAGCACTGATGAGCCATTCCCAAACGTTGGTCGTCCAACAAAGGTTTGTTGGTATCTTCCAATTATTCCAAGGTTTAAGCGGTTGTTTGCTAACCCACATGACGCAAAAAACCTGATTTGGCATGCAAATGGGAGGAAAATTGATGGATTTCTCAGACATCCGGCTGATTCTCCATAATGGGAAAAAATTAATCATTTGTTTCCAACATTTGGTGACGACCCAAGGAACCTACGACTAGGTCTTGCATCCGACGGAATGAATCCTTTTGGTAACCTTTCCACTAACCATAGTTCGTGGCCTGTGCTATTGATGATTTATAACCTCCCTCCTTGGCTATGCATAAAGCAAAATACATAATATTGTCTATGATGATAGCGGGTCCAAGACAACCAGGAAATGATATTGATGTTTACCTTGCGCCACTGATTGAAGACTTGACAAAATTGTGGGTTGACGGGATTGAGGTATATGACGCACATCTGCAAGAGACCTTTACTCTTCGTGCAATGATATTTTGTACCGTGAATGACTTTCCAGCATATGGGAATTTGAGTGGATACAGTGTCAAAGGCCATTATGCATGTCCAGCATGTGGAAAAAACACTTCATTTGTCCAATTGAAACACGACAAGAAGACAGTATACATAAGACATCGAAGATTCCTGACACTATATCACCCATATCGTCGCTTGAAAAAAGCCTTTTACGGTATTCAGGAGAAACATCCTGCGCCTATTCCATTAACTGGGCGTGAAGTTCTTGACCGTGTTTAGAACATTGTCACTAGATTTGGCAAGACACAGAAGAAGGATGCAAATGACAAAAGCATATGGAAGAAAAGGTCAATTTTTTTTTATCTCCCTTATTGGGCAGAACTCGATGTCAGACACTGTATTGATGTGATGCATGTTGAGAAAAATGTATGCGATAGTTTAATTGGCTCCCTGCTGAACATTAAAGGCAAAACAAAGGATAATTTAAAATCTCGGCAAGATCTTGTTGAGATGGGTATACGTGAGCAGTTGCATCCAATTAGTAAAGGCCGACAAATGTATTTGCCCCTGCATGTCACACATTGTCAACAAAAGAAAAAAAAGCTTTTTGTCAATGTCTAAGAAGCATTAAAGTTCTACAAGGATACTCTTCAAATATCAAGAGCCTTGTATCAATGAACGATCTCAAATTGGTAGGTTTGAAGTCTCATGATTGTCATGTCCTAATGTAACATTTACTACCTGTAGCAATTCGTGGGTTATTGCCTGAGAAAGTTAGGGTTGCCATTACAAGGTTGTGCTTTTTCTTTAATGCCGTTTGTCGGAAAGCAATTGACCCTAGTCAGTTTGATGAGTTGGAGAATGAGGCGGCTATTGTTCTTTGTCAATTGGAAATGTTCTTCCCTCCTTCATTTTTTGACATTATGGTCCACTTGATTGTCCATCTAGTCAGGGAGATCAGGTTATATGGCCCAATGTATTTGCATTTGATGTATCCTATTGAAAGGTACATGAAGGTGTTAAAATCTTATACTAAAAATCAATACAGACCTGAAGCTTCCATTGTTGAAAGGTATGTTGCCGAAGAATGCATTGAATTCTGTTCAGAATATTTGGATTCAGTTAAACCAATTGGGATTCCTGATAGTCGTCATGAACGGTCTAGGGGAGGTAAGGGTACACGAGGCTTCAATGTTGTGACTATGACTAGAGCTGAAGTTTCACAAGCACATTTGTATGTATTGAATAACACAGCTGAGGTAATGTCATACATTGAGAGTCACAAACAATATGTGTCCGAATGTCATCCTAAATGGAACATCATGAAAGTGTTGCAAGAACACAATAGAACATTCATAAGTTGGTTCAAGTCTGAAATATTCGATGATGAGAATGCTTCTTCAACATTAAAGTTGTTAGCTATTGGTCCAAATTTGAATGTACCCACTTGGAAGGGCTATGATATCAATAACTTTTCATTCTACACAAAGTCACAAGATGATAAAAGTAGCGTGCAAAACAGTGGGGTTAATGTGGATGCTGATTCGGAACACTTTTGTCGTGCCTCGGATAACAACCCTATTCGAGCGTCCATGCCTTACTTTGGTGTTATAGAGGAAATCTGGGAGCTTGATTATGTTGCATTCAGAGTTCCTGTGTTCAAGTGTAAATGGGTTAACGGAAACATTGGTGTATTTCAAGATCGTCTAGGATTCACCCTAGTAGCACTTGATAAGGTGGGTTACAAGGACGAGCCATTCATCATGGCAGAACAAGCAAAACAAGTGTTTTACATCCAAGACCCGTGTGACCCAAGATTTTCAGTGGTTGTACAAGGAAGAACATCTACCACTAGTCATCATGCAGGTGTTGATGCAACACTTGATCTTTGTGAAATGCCTTCATTATGCACCCGTATGCCGATTTTTGTTGAAGATAGTGACGTTGATGACAATCATGCAATTCGAAATGATCATGATGAAGGTTTATGGGAGAACACTAATCAGTAACTGTTTACCACCAATGTAATGTTTTTTTCTTATTTGTTTGCTTATGCAATTCATTTTAATTACTTTGCTTTGCATAATAATTTTATGTAACATAAACATGTGGCTAATGTGGTTGACTTATTTGTTTATTGTTTGCAAACCCATGGCAACACCCCTGTGTCCCCTCCACATTCACAACCAGAGGAATCAGAGTCGACCTTTACAAGGAAAAGTAGACAATCCACAAGGCTTAGAAGTTTAACATTTAGAAGCGTCGACCAACCAAAGCCCGTAGTAAATGTAATTCATTCGACTGGAAGGGCAACGGGTAGTAACAAGGAAAAATTTCACAGTTATCTGGGGGTTGTGGCAAGAGAAAAATCCCCACTGTCCATGGTAGTTGGAGAGACTTGCCTGAATCAATGAAGGAGATCATATGGGATGACATTTTGGTAAAATTTAAATAAATACAACTACTGATGAAATAATGGTTCATGTGTGGTGTTATTTGTCATGTTTTATCTTATATTGTTGATATTTTTATGCAGGCAAAATTTGATATACCAGATGCTGAGAAAGCCAAAAAAAAGATAATGTCTCATGTTAGCACAAGGTGGAGACAATTCAAGTCTTCGCTAACCACTAAATTTATATATGCTAATGCAAATGGACAAGCAAAAAGGGATGCTTCAACTATGTATGGCCTAGATCCACATACTTGGGATGAATTTGTTGCTAGTTGTCAAACGCCAAATTGGCAGGTTAGCTGTCAAGTGTATGATTAACCGAATAACCCTTGAATCAATTACATTATATTGTAATATGTTTAATGTATTTGTCAATTTTTACATAGGGAATAAGGAAAAGAGCCTAAGAAATTCAGAAAATGAATGAGTGCCCCCACATATTGTCTCGTGGGGGATACGATTTGCTAGAAAAGAAGCTGATGGAGGAAAAAATAAAGAAAAGACGACAGGACGCAATGAATACTGAGAATTCTTCAAATGTTGATGACCCACCTTCTCCAATTCCAAGACATGTGAAGTGGAAATTGGCCCGCACAAAGAGATATGGGCGCATGACTTCTAACACTGCTGAAGAAATATCAAATAGAATAGTGAGCGTACTACAAACTTATGTGTATATTGTTGCGTTCGATAACCCAATAATTAAGTGGTTCTTTGAACTTATTTGTGTTGCAGGATGAGTTGGAGGAACAAATGACACAAGGGAGCTTTGTCCCTAAGGGACAACAAGATATCCTAAATGTAGCCATTGGCAAAGAGGAGCATCCTGGTCGAGTACGTGGTGCAGGTTCCGGGGTAACTATAAGGCAATACTTTGGACACGGATCACGTTCGTCCAATTCTTCTTCTAAGTCCATCAACCCAGAACAGCTTGCTGATATCATAAAAAACCTTAAGGAAGAATGGAGGAGGGAGACGGAGCAGGAAAAAAAGCAAATTATTTAGAAAGTGAAGGAAGAATTAAAAATGGAGTTAACCCAGATGGCAACACAACAACCACCCGAGGTGGACGCACAACTACAACAATTAGTTGCACGTGTTAGCACGAATGTTAGTTGTGCTGAAGCAGGAACAAATCCATCGGGAGATGATTCTGGTAATGTAGTAGTGCAATTAAAGGGATTGTATGTTCACCATCGGGGTCAACATAAACTTGTTGCGTTGGCCAAAGTTATGGAAAGGACCTCGACGATTCACAATGTGGAATACGCTGATGATGTGTTAAATGTTTGCATACAGAAAGTTTATGACGGTGACGCTGAAGTGCCATATCCGACATCTGAGATCCACTTTGTGCGAGACACTCTTCAGACATTTGTCTCATGGCCTACATATTTGGTGAAATCATTATCGTGTGAGGTATCAATTTTTTTTCCTTCCTTAAAAGATTTTCGTTTGTTACAACATACTTTGTTGTAACTACAATTTTTTTTTGGTGTTATACACGCAGGATGCACACATGGGTGACCCACTAAGAAAAGAAGCAGATGTTGCAGCAAAGAATGTAGACCCAGGTGTTGGTCCGTTGGATGAGTTGATGATGAATGTATGTGAACTTTACCATAGGCCTTTTCAATTATCATGGGATGGCCTAAAGTTTGGGATTGTAAATGTTCAATCGTCGTTCTTCATTACATATTCAGATGTTCATGAGATTATTTCGGGTGAAACTTTGTTGAACATCTCGATACTACAATTGTGGATTGTGTTAGTACTCTACCAACTGTAATTGTGTCATTTCATAAAGTAATTTTTTATTGGGGTTTGAATATTATGTTGTTTAATCTTTTATTATTTTGTGCAAATATTGTTTGGTAGGTATCTAGATCAATGTAGTTCAGAGTTGGGCCATGATGGAGTGTATGGTTTCTTTGAGCCGCAAATGATTCACAATGCAAAGGATAAGTGTGCTGAAGCTCAACAATACATTGAAACATGGATGAAGGAATCACAAAGACAACTGTATTTAGGAGCTTACCTATCTCAGTAAGTAAAATACATTGGCATTAATATTCTTTAACAAATGTAATGCATTCTTAGCTGATTTAGGGAAACTGCAGGGCCCATTGGCAGCTGTTTGTTGTTTCCCGTCGAGTAACACAGTTATATGGTTCTGCTCATTGCGTAAAAAACCAGACATTCATATCAAATCCGTACTTAGCAAGTTAGTGTTCTTCAAATAAATTTATTGTATAATACCGTATTGCTTAACGAAGAATTAGGTCATGTATTAACCCACATTTGTGTTTTATTTCAATGAACTAGTGCACTGAAGACATTAACTTCCGGTGTTGATGGTAAATGTAATATAGCATCGCCAACCTGGATTGATATAAAGGTTTGTAATTAACTCAACCATTGCTTATGTTTTGTTTCATTGCTTGTTCTGTCCTCATTTGACATTAATCCTAAATATGTCTCAAATTAGAGCCATGTGCAAAAGGGAGGCTTTGAATGTGGATATTACGTGATGCATTGGATGTGGAACATAGTAGCAGAGGGGTGCAAAATGACTGGAACAAGGTACATTAACTTATGCACATTTGTAGTACTTGATGATATTCTTCAACGTATGTATTTGAATGAAGTAGCTGATTCACTGTATGCATAATGTATTGTTGCAGTTCTTTTGTGATGGCACAACATTGGACAGCGACGACCTATTGAGTATCAGGAAAAATGGGCTAAATTTTTGTTGGAAAATAAAAAGAAATCTGTGTAGATAGCTTAACATTACTAGTAATAGTACTATGGTTTAATTGTCAATGTTTTAGGATGAGACATAGATACAAACTTTGTTATATTTATAACTGTCAAATGATCTACTATGGATATGTTGACTTATTTAAGATATTTTGATTGTTTAATTGTAGATATTCATGCGTGCCAACTATGTTTGTTGTGTGTCATCTGCACATACTCCTATTGTACTTGTGTGCAGATGCGGTTATCAATTTTTTTGGTTCGTATGTGGTTGTTATGGTAAGTAAGACATTTCATGTTCGTCATATGGATTCTGTCCACGTTTTGAGCAGCTCCAAACATATGTGGCGCTTCCACTTTGAAGGCCAGTACATGAGGTACAATGGAGATTAAAGTTTATTTTAATTTGTATGTGGCCGGTCTAATATATTCCTCCATGTTACAGTTGGCTTTGGAACCAATAAGGCAAATTCGGGCACACAAAGCATGATGGTATGTAATACTGTTGTAGCATTCATCATTTTCGATATTGGAAATTCTGAATTAATGGTTTTTTTGTTGTTTAAATAAATTGGTTTCCCATTCAGTAACTGAGCGATATTCTTCAGCTGGAGAAAAACAAAACAGTGTGAGAATTGTTATCAGCAAGGTTACACTGCTATATTTGGAGGGAATCATATTTAGTACCACATTGAATAAAATGATTAATGTGATATGGTATATGTAACACCCTGTGTGCACCCAGTGTGTTAACATTACTATAATATCAGAATAGCATAAAATAAGCTGCGGAAGCATACAAAATCGTATTTCTTGATACATTATGTATGGTGCATAAACAGAAGCATGATATATTTCACTATTTCTAGCCCTTTTTGATCCAGATAGTCAAACAATAAAACCAGGCAGATAACAACCATGTCTATAACGATATGACAGGAGACAGAAACTACCTCGATATGCATACACCACAGGGAGCTGCAAGCTCACAAATGCTAGTCTAAGCAATTGCCATGCTTAGCTCTACTGGCTCCTTACCAGGGCTATATCCTCTGCTCGACACCTGTAACATAAATCCCACATGGGGTGAGATAAAAATCTCAGTAAGCCAGGGTCTTTGGAGGTCTTTCCTCCCCCTGGTTCACTATCAACTGCCTATTGTAACAATATGGCTTATCTAAAGCCATCTGCATTCTCTCACCACAGATCACTCATACTGCTTATTATGCACGCCTAACCAGGCCTGTGCGCTCACCCTCTATACTGAGAGATCCTCTGTCCAAGAAAAATAGGCTCTCTCAAGCTCCATGAGCTTTAATTCTCAATCTCATAACATATATATATCTCGGCCTTCTTGGCTTTCTTATCTAATATGAATCATATATATATATATATATATATGTATATCTATTCATCTTATCTGTAACACCTCATCACTGCTGAGGTAACACTGATCCAAGGAATAGGTTCTCTGTAACCTAGTCCTTCACCTGGGGATAATCATCTAACAGGTACAAATCCCCAGAATCTTACTGTACTCTAATCAATACCTGAGGGGATCATCCAGTAAAGAGCTCTCCACTCACTCAGGGCTTTGACAAACATTGCCTGAGGAATCTCTCAACTCAGGGCTTTCACACACATTGCCTGAGGAATCTCTCAACTCAGGACTTTTACACACATTGCCTGAGGAATCTCTCAACTCAGGACTTCACACTACGTACCTGAATAGGATCATCCACTGAAGGGCACATCTATTCAGGACGTCACACTGAGTACCTGAATAGGATCATCCACTGAAGGGCACATCTATTCAGGACTCAGGTCTGAGTAGGATCATCTACTTAAAGGCACATCTACTCAGGACTTGTGTAACGCCCTTACGCTGACCAGGGTCATTACCACGCATAAACAACAACCATCATACATGACTCATCAGAGTTTAAGCAGTTTGGAAGCATATATATATATATATATATATATATATATATATATACATAAAGGCATCATCAAATGGCATCGTCATACACACTGCACATTATAATATGGTGATTACACATAAGTTCTCTGTTTAAGTACAAAACTGTACATAAATCTCCCCTCAGGGTACAACAAAATTAAACCAAAGGCGAATACAAAATATCAGAGCCACACGCTCATGTCATCTAAGCCTAAGGTTTATAAACATCAACTATCCCTGCAAAGGCTTCTTGCCTTGGGATCTATCTGCTCCTCCTGAGGACTCACCTGCAAAA
>PYAF01000144.1:236623-263472 GCA_007407185.1 Glycine tomentella | reverse complement strand
AATCCTCTATCCTAGTGTTTAACTACACTAGTTATCATATACATGGCTTAAACACCTATCAAACACAACAATATCATACCTAACACCATCACAGCGTTAGGATTTCCATTCATCATAGACACTATCATTAATTAGATTACAACATAGTGTTCATTCTATCCCAAGCACATAATACAATCAAATAGTGACCCCAAGTAGGAAAATCACTCCAAGAAACACTGAACTTACCTGGTATGACCATGCTTTATCACCAATCCTCAGATGGTGTCCATATTGCTGCCATCTTCATGTCTTGTCCTCTGTCAAAATCATACAGCACAGTCAACATCAGAAACACTATACCAGGTATCTAACAATGGTACTCAACCGTTGAAATGAAAGGAAACATGATTCCTTTCCACCATCTCTCAATCAACTAACTTAGGGTTATCAGTCTAATCACTGCATAGGCCCCCTCACAGATCCTTAACAGGATCATTCTCAACCTGACCATGGCCCTAGAGTCTTAGTAAGACTCTGTATCAGTCAATCCAATGGTCTATTTGTGCCTAACTCACCAGTTATTCATCATGGCCAAATCCAACATATCAATGCATATTCATCATTTATTTGGCCTCATGAACGATTCTTATTAAGGCACTTGGGTTCCTTTCTATCTCAAAACCCCTTATCCACCCACTCTTCTTCCTACACATACCACTCTCAGGGTCACAACCCAACTTCATCAGAAATCCAGTTTCAATATCTCATATTCCTCAGATCAACCTCTTGATTATACTTTTCTAAAGAACCTAAACCTAATTCCAGCCCTATCACAATTGGGTTACTATTTACCCCAGTACCCAATTCACAAATTAACCAGTGAAAGCTTAGTTTCTTACCTCAAAACTGTTGAGGAAGGCCGGAGAATCCCTTCTCCCAACTCTGGCATCCAAGAAACGCCTTCTTCTCCTCTCGGAACTCGGCTCTCTGACGTTCCTCAGGGAATGGGGTTTTCTCTCAAAACATGGCTGGAATTTAGTTCTCACAAGGTTCCAATCATGTTTATTGGTGATTAGGAGGTGTTTAGGTGAGGTATGATGAAGTTAGGGAGCTTCCCATGCCCATCAATGGCTACCTGGGCCAGAGGAAGAAGGAAAACAGTGTTTTCCTCAGAAAAATCGTGTGAATGTCCTTTTATACTGGTCCTGACCGACATGCCGCGCCCTTGGCGCCACTTTGGCGCTCTTGGCCCCAATTTCCAGCATCTGTGGCGCTCCTGGCGCCAACTTCCAGCACTTGTGGCGCTCCTGGCGCCAGACTCCGTCGCTAAATCCATCGCTAATTCTGTCGCTAAATCCGTCACTAAGGCTTTTCCGACATAATTTTATAAATTTAAATTTTTATTTCTTTTACTCCTTTTTATAAAAAGCCTAGGTTATTATAGTATAGGTGAGATCTTTTGCTCTGTGTCAACCTCTGTTGTGGACACAGTTTTTATATAAGAAGTCTACATGAAAAAGATTATGTGCTTCTTATGCAGTCATCTGTTGGCAACATTGCTTTATATGGCCGTTGTGGCCGGTGCCTAAACCCAAAAAGGTAGAAATATATTCAGTTATTTTTCTTCAATGTGTTATGATGAGTTAAACATTACAAGCATGATTTTTGTACTTATGGTCCCAATTATTTACCTTCAAAATGGGAGAGTCTTAGTTATATAGTTGCAGGTCATTGGCTGGTCTATGTGGTTTAATGAGTATCTTTTTGTGTAGAGAAGTTGGTCAAGTATGAAAGCACATTAAAGGTATGACATGGTTAAATATAATTAATTTGTATGTGTTATGCTAATAAGATAAGGGATACATGATTGCGTTTGTCAAACGGATGCCTTCTTATTTCTTACCACTGCTTTGGCTAATAAATTGCTTGTCTTGTTGATGTAAGAACATCATGGTATGCTTGGATTGCTAGTTTTAAGTGATGATGGATTTTATATTACATCTACATATGTGTTAAAAACAAATGTCTTGTCTTGAGTTGGTGTTTAGAATTTGTTTAACATTTGGAAGATATATTTATGTAACTAGATTCTGGACACTTGATGAACTTGTATTAATTGTTAGGATGAATATACACTGTCAATTTGATATGATGATTCTGAATGATAAAAGTTGTAATAACTGACACTGCTGTAATGTCTGAGAATCAAGAACTTGATGAAAGGAATACTTTGAGAAATTTCAACAATAACATTAATGTGTGCTCTTGGGAATTGAATATAAGAATTATTCTTACACCTGGGATATTTATTTTAATATTATTGTTATTGTTATTATTATTATTGTTATTACCACTACTACTTTTATTTATCAATTGATTATTTTTTTGGACTAATTTTCTATACTTTACTCTCACAAACCAAGATGATTTCTTACCATGGACAACCGCTCTAGAAGATGTCTTCAAATGACTTTTATGGTAACAAAATCTACCTATTTTCCTCCTCTCCCTTTCACTTAGGGTATTTAGATTGTCTTGATGTTTAAGACATGGAAGACTAATTTTACGAAGCCAGTAGGGCTAACATAGTGAAGAATTCAAATGTGATATTTTCCTCCTCTCCCTTTCACTCAGGGTATTTAGATTGTCTTGATGTTTAAGACATGGAAGACTAATTTTATGAAGCCAGTAGGGCTAACATAGTGAAAAAAAACTAAGAACAAATTATTCGTGTTTTTATCATGTTAGTGTAGGCCACTGAGCACACAATGGTTATGACCTGTGAACATACAACAATTTCTTTTGTATAAACAAGGTTGCGATTTAAAGTTTGTAGACAATAGTAATAGCTTAATTTTGTTAAGCTAGGGCTAGGAATATAAACATATGTTTCATATGAAATAACAATGTGTCAGTTTAATGGAAATCAAGGCTAGGTTCAAAATGTTGAAAATTGAAACTTGAAGCCATGTGGAAGGTGCAATGACATGTCTTCTATCTCTTCCCCTGCTCCCTTTAATTGTATATGTTCTTTTATCATTTTATAACAATATTTCAGGACCCCTAGACCAGTGGTTCTTTCCAACCCATCCAGTACTTCTGAGCTGCCGGTCTCTTCACAAGTTAAGAGACACAGGAAGAAAAGAACAAAGTTGGTATTCATATCTATTTCATCTATCCTATATTTCTTACATATTTTTGCATGGTGTTTTTCGCGTATCCAATTGTCTATGTTGTTACATAGTTTGAAACTTCATAGATTCCATGAATTCTTTGATAATTGTTATGTGGTCTTCTTTCTCTCTCTCTCTCTGAACTTACATTCTGCCACTGTGTTATTAAGGGCATCAAAAAGGATTATCCGTTCAAATACTTCCAAGAATGCTTTCGTGGCTGTTCTACCCTGGAAGAAAAATTTGTTGAAGATGGAAAAGAAGTTTGTATCTACCTTCATATTTTGTCACTCTTGATGTATTTAGGATAATATGGTTGTGGGTGAATTGCTACAGCCAATTTTTTTCCCTCTTTATTATAATCAACTGTTATTACTTATTACCAGGTCACTGTCAGTAAAGTTGAAGTCCCCCCAAAAAACTTTAAATTTGAAATCTAATAAGAGTCAATGGAGGATAACTAAGAAGTTAGTTCCATACAACCCTTTCATTTTTGTGTATTTTTCTGGCTGTATTGTTTTATTACTCGTTGTTGATGATAATCATTTTGTTAATCCAATGTCTTCTTCTCAAGGGATCAGTGATTGCATAAGTTAGTTTTTGAACAAAATGGATTGCCTGATGGAACTGAAGTAGCTTATTACGCCCATGGACAGGTTGTTTTTATGTGTGTATTGTGTACTGGTCATTGTATGTCCATTATTATGTTAACAGTCACATTTGGTTGACAGAAATTGCTTGAAGGTTTTAAAATGGGCTCTGGAATTGTTTGTCGATGCTGCAACACTGAGGTATTGCTCCTTACACTCGTATATTTGTAGGTATTCCTTAAGAATCTGTAAGTATAATTTGGTTTCAATGTATTAAATATTGTGCAGATCAGCCCCTCACAGTTTGAGGTCCATGCAGGCTGGGCTTCTCGCAAGAAACCGTGAGTCTTTTCTTCCTAGGGAGTCGATGAGAGGGATATTAACTGCTTTTTGATTATGGATATTGATTTTAATGTAAGTACAATAATGTTGGGCAGTTATGCATACATTTACACATCAAATGGGGTGTCTCTCCATGAGTTAGCAATATCTCTGTCAAAAGATCGAAAATACTCAGCAAAGGACAATGATGATCTATGCATTGTTTGTTGGGATGGTGGTAATCTGTTGCTTTGTGATGGATGCCCAAGAGCATTTCATAAAGGTCAGATATACATTTCAAAAAACCTTGTTGAACAAATTATCTATTTGCTACAATTGTTTGAAGAGTGGAATCATCTTTCTTCCTCACTATTATTATCCTTTCATTACTAAATGGTTGTTAAAACAGATTTGCTTGATGAATCAGTTTGGTAACTGGTCCAAGTAGCCTATTAGGCCAGTTACCGACCTAAACTGGCTATAATCAAGGTTAAAATTGTGCCAGTTTTATGAGTTGAATCAGTTTTGCGTAATATTTAGTGCACCACAGTTAATTCAGGTGATAGCAACTACTGCAGCAGTTATATGTTAGTTATACTCCCTGATACATTAGTATGCACTTATTTGTGCTTACTAATATACAAATATGTTATTTGGTTGACTTGTACCTTGACTGGGTTGATCACCAGACCGAGTTAAAAAAACACTGCATAAGATGATTATATGTTAGGTTCTTTGACAACAGAAGACTTTAAGTGACCATGATTATAATTCATAGGTTAGCTAAAATGTAAGACGCCATTTTGTAATTCAGCACTTGCGTCTTCTATAACTCTTTGCAAAAATAACAAAAGACAAGAAATTAGAGAAATTCTTATTCATCTATTTTTGGCCATACTTATATTTTTTTTCCTGCTTAGGTAAATGCCTAGTTAATATTTGTGTTATACTAGATTTGTTATCTAAAAGCTTACTAGTTAGTAGCATCTTTTCCGTTGAACTTATTTTGTATATATTTTATGGATGAGATTGTTTGTCTAATTCAAATTTGTATTCTCACCCTGCTTTTAGGAAAGTTTTCTATGAACTATTGTATTTTACATAGCTTTTTAAATGGTATTATCTTTTATTAGAAATAGCTGAAACTTCTATTTTCGATGTCTTAATTTTGTTTCAAGATTTACTGAATGGATGCAGCATGAGGAATATATGCTTTGTTGGGTAAAATATGAGATAGTCATCTTCTAAACAAACTGATATTGTCCTATGTTTGACAATGTACAGAATGTGCAGCTCTATCAAGTATTCCGCATGGTGACTGGTACTGTCAATTTTGCCAAAACATGTTCCAGAGAGAAAAGTTTGTGGCACACAACGCCAATGCTGTGGCAGCTAGAAGGGTTGAAGGAGTTGATCATATTAAACAGATTGTCAATAGATGCATTCGCATAGTCAAAGACATTGAAGCTGATCTTAGTAGCTATGCTTTATGCAGGTAACAAATTCATTGTAAAGATTAAAAGTCATTTTATAGACTTACCTGTCATCTAACATTCTACCTGAAACTGGCAATTGTCACCATGTGGGTATGCTCTAATGTTCAAGTTAATGAAAACCAATATTGTATATTCATGATTGCACCGAGCTATACAATATAAAGATAAAATTTTGTTTATGTAGAGGTGTTGATTTCAGCAGATCTGGCTTTGGTCCACGCATAATAATACTCTGCGACCAGGTATGCATTCTGATGCAGTTTTGATTTTGATGTTGCCTACAAGGCCTCTATAATCATAAGTGCAATATTAAGTTTCTATTTCTTAGTTTTATTGAGCTAGCTTTTTGTTTGCCCCTTTTGCTTTTGTTACAGTGTGAAAAGGAATATCATGTTGGTTGTTTGAGGGATCACAAGATGGCATATTTTAAAGGTATGCAGTTCTTGTCATGTCTTGATATAAGGATATATTACTTTTGACTCCAACTTCTCTTTTGTCTGTTGGGCATAATATGTGTCAAATTAATTACAGGAACTGCCAGAAGGTAATTGGCTTTGTTGCAATGATTGCACAAGAATACATGTCAGATACATCTTTTCCCCCTCTTTATATGTTTTTTATATTATAGTGGATCTAATGAGAAGTTTGGGGGCTGGGTTATCAACAATTTTGCTATTTTATGTGGGAAATGATATGCAATGCAATCTTGTCTAACTGGTGATTTTGACTGTTTCTCTTTTCTTGTTCATAAATCTTCATAATAAGTTAATAGAAATACATTTTTTGTTTGCACATGTTTTTTTTATGTTTTTATCAACTTTGACGTTGAGTTATGCTGAATATTTTTTCCCATGATGTAGCTAATTCTACTATCCTTTTTATTTCATAAATTAGCACTAACAAGAAAATACTATGTTCTTGTTTTAGGCTGATTCTGTGTGATTTTACATTAAAGGAATTGATAGTTTTAAAAAACTGTATAGTGTTAGAATCTATGTTTCTCTTGTCTTTTACAGATTGTTATACTTATTAGTTTTAAGACTACGTTAAATTGGTGGAATTAGTTTGCTACTGTCCTTGTTTTCATACTCATATTATTTTCTCTATCCTATAATATGTTTGTATTTGATTGCTTTCTCTACTGTAATATTAGGTGTTCACAATGCCCTTATGCAGCTACAACCTAACACAGTGACTATTATTGTCCCGCGGCATCCACAGGAAGGACGAGAGATTGCCAAAATAAGCTTTTTTCCCATATCCTTTCAAAACATGATTTTAGTTTCCTAGAGGTATCTTTCATAGGAGGCCATCCTTACGTGAGACAGAGTCTGATACTGTTAGGAAACCACTTTTTAATAAGGTCTATATTAAGGTTGCATTAATATTTTAACAGATTGCATGTGCAGTAATCAAGGGTAATTGAATTATTTATATAAGGAAATAATTGAGTGATTTATGTAAGGGAATAAAAAGTAACCAAGAGAGGAAGTTAACCCATATCACTAAAAGAATGGAATTAGGGAGACTACAAAAAGGAAAGAAAATAGCAGGATCTCTGTAACACCCTGTGTTACCTTTCATTTCTGTATGTCTGTTATTCTGGTACTGCCATCTATTTGTCTCAGTTGAGGGTGTTTTGATCCAGTTTCTAGCAGATACTAAATGTTGGTGCCATTCTATGTAGAAACTAAAATCATAGTTTGCTACTTTGCGGGGGATTAGTCCCTTCATCCAGACCAAAACAATTGTCAGTGTTTATTGGGTTTATGTTCAAATATGTTACTTTTATTTGAAGAGCTTTTCTAGGTTTGTTTGCATTGGCTTGTCTTTTAAAAAAGAAGACAAGCTTAAAAAAAGTAGGGTTAAACGCTACCTGAATCATTGTGTATGATATGGTCATATTCAAATGAAAATCACTTTGTACATCTCCTATAAGTGTAAGATAAAAGGGTCTAGGTTCAATAGTTTCAGTGTAATTATAATTTTTTCTATGTTCCTAATCTGTCATAAAAGAGATATACACTTATATCAATAACCTTAATCAACCTTTGTTTTTTGCTCTGATGCAGCTCAAAAGTGCCTATGGTATTTCAGTTGCCTAAGAAAAATGGGATATTCAAAAAATCAGTTCTACAATGAGACTACCAATATGTACAATGAGGTTTGTACCTATGAGACTGCTCTACTAAGATTTTTTCACAAAAAATCATTGTGACAACATCAAACAACAACCAACCAACTAAGAATTTTCCCACTATTTTTTTCTATCTTACAACTCATTCAGTGAAATTCATAATGATCTTTTATCAATTGCCTCTTATTAGTTTAAGCTACACAGTACTACAGTAGAACTAAAAGGAATTATGAAGAGCAAAAAATAGTGCATTAATTACACTTTTGGTCCATCTAGCTTCAAACAACTTCTTTTTTGTCCCCCTAGTTCCAACTTCAATAGTAATACTCTCATATTTTTCAAAATTCAAATTGATGAAAATAAATTCAGTCTTCCATGTGCCCCATTATTTATTTGTCAGCAAAGATCATGCCACATTTGCAAAACTAGCTAGCATGCCAACATCTTTGCTTCTGGGGCTCATGTTTGCTGGTGTTGCACTATCCCTACTGACATGGTGATGATGTGGATCAGTTCCAAATCAACAACAGTGTCATATGACATGGGTCTACTTTACATGAATTTGTTGAAAACTACAGGGATAAATTTTTAAATAATTTTATTTGATACAAGTGATGAAAATTAGTAAAAATAATGAATGATGAATACTTTGATCCGAACATTCAATCTTTATATAAACTTGAAATGACTTTTGGTTGTTGATTTACAATTGCGATGATTTCAAATCATTATGAACTTAATTTTCTCATTTGCCATCCATCAGTGTCATTGAACAGATTATCTGCCTGGTAAAGAACATATCAGTGCATCATGAGGATTTTGATACTCTCGAAGAGTTTGTTGATGACGTTGTACACAATTGTTGGTGTGAAGACTCCGGAGACAAGGAAGTTATTTTGGTTGTTAACGTGCATGGCAATTACACTATCCAGCCAAGAAATCACCGACTCCGTGTTCACCATTGTTATTCATCCAACAAACACACTATGATTGACTCTCAACCAGACGGCTCGAGGCATATCCAACCGACTGTACTACCCCGAGTTCGTGTTCACCATTGTTTGCAGCACCCACATGTATTGGCCTTGATTACATAAATGGAAAGGACAAATATTGCTACACCTTTTTTCAATAAAATCTGTATTGTATTTTCACATTTTAACATACATTTTATACACTAAAATAACTATTCTAATATGTGTGTTGTTCATTTTTTGTGTATTTGTATTTTAAATGTTACAATAATATAAATTTTAAAGTTCTATTTAAATTTTATAGCATTAATTTATTAAATATTAACAATTATTTATTATTTATCTTATTATAAAATTAAATAATAAATTATAAAAAAAACAGCTAGTCAACGACGATTATGGAAGAAACATCTTAAAATGACAGATTCAAAGACAGTTGTTCAAGTAAAACCATCTTTGAATCTTGATTTCAAAGACGGTTGTTTACGAAAACCGTCTTCGTAGAGCACTTTCTTAGACGGTTCTCAACACCAACCGTCTTAGAAACTCATAAAAAAAACACCCATTTGGGATATGCAAACACGGTTAACTCATAAAACCGTCTTCGTATCCAAATTTCAAAGACGGTTGTTACAAACAACCGTCTTCGTATCCCACTATCAAAGACGGTTTATTGGTGAAAACCGTCTTCGTATCCTACTTTTGAAGACGGTTGTTATAAAAATCGTCTTCGTATACAATTTTCAAAGACGGTTGTTACTCTAAACCGTCTTCGTATCCCACTATCAAAGACGGTTGTTGGTGAAAACCGTCTTCGTATGTCAATTTTGAAGACCGTTGTTACACAAAACCATCTTCGTATCTTACTTTTGAAGACGGTTGTTACACAAAACCATCTTCGTATCTCACTTTTGAAAACGGTTGTTACGTTAAACCGTCTACGTTTATGACTTTCAAAGACGGTTGTTGTTCATAAACCGTCTTTGAAACTTTGTGTGGAAAAAAGCACTACATACGAAGACGGTTCTCAACAACAACCGTCTTTGTATCTTAGTTTCTAAGACGGTTGTTTGTTAAAACCGTCTTTGAAAGTATGTTTTTTGAAAAAAAAACATTTATTTTAAACTAAGACGGTTGTCCAGAATAACCGTCGTAAAAAACCGGAAACAAAGACGGTTTCGTAACCGTTGTTGAAGACCACGATTTTCAACTACACAGGATTCAAAGACGGTTGAAGAACCGTCGTTGAATACCTCCAACAACCATCGTTAAAGACCTCTAGTGTAGCAGTGTCTTTTAGCCTTGAAAATGTATACGAGGATTGTTATTATTTATTTATTTGCAATTGCAAGATGCCAAGATCTACTGCTCTTTCCCATTGAGTACAATTGACGAAATGCAAAGGAATAAAGGTAAAAGGGGTTTTATGTTTAGATTGAAGTCATGTTGTTTAATTTGTATACTTCTCTTTGAGAAATTAATTGATTAAATATGAGTGACGCATGGAAGGAAACATATACTTTTCTTATAATAATAAAAAGCAAAGAACAACCAACAAAATGTTGGTTTAATTGAAATAAAAAAGCAGATATATATATATATATATATATATATATATATAATATAAGTATAATTTCTATTATCAATGTTAGAATCTTACTTATGAATAATTTTTAAATATTTTTGTAAGTATATTTTAACATTGATCAAGTCTGTCTTGATATGTGAACCTTGAGATCTTAATTACCTAATTTATTTTATATATATATAAAAAATAAAGACCATGACTTAACCTTATTGTGGCTTAACTAAAAGCCTAAAAGAGAACTTTAAATAATTTATTTGTCTTACTTTATTTAATTTATTACTTTAAAAGAGAAGTTGGACTAAATATAAAATTTTAAGTAAAAGAACTTTATTACTTAAAAAAAAAAAAAGTGAAAGAAACGGTTTTTTGAAGAGAGAAAAGTTAACTTTCAAGACTTTTCTTTTTAAATTAAATTTTCGATCTGTATGATACACCAAATAAACGAAGGGTTTGAAAGTTTTTTAATTTTAATATTTTTATCATTTTATAGGCATAGACGTTTGTAAAAACTATCACAATTTTACTTCATTTTTTTATCTAATTGATTTCATAATATTTTCTTAAATATATTTACTTTTATTAGGAATTGAACTATATTTATTATAAAATTTCAAAATATGCATCCAATTTCATAGGAAAATATCGTGTTAATAGGCTTCACAATAAAATAGAAATACTAAATAAAATTAGAAATTAATACATTTGTAAGTGGTTATATGTTTCTTGTAATTAGAAACAAATAATATTACCATTTTTTTATTATATATAATAACAAATGTAGCACTATACAATTTTTAATATTTTAAAATAAATATTACTTATATATTTTAAAAAATGGTTGACTTTTATTTAAAAATTAACTATTATTTTATGAATTTTAACTCAAAAGAGTTTTGAAAAAATTATTAATTATTTCTTTCATTTTTTGTCATGGTTAAATATCCATTTTTATATGCCTAGAAGCAAAACCTCATGAACCACACATCATATCATATCATATATATTATAAACTTGTCACATTTTTTATGAGCACATATAAAATTTTGGATTGATAAAAGAACTGTATTTAAATACACTTGTTTTATAGTTACTCTTAAAACTACTATTTTATAAATAAAACATATTACATTTTAGACTTGTGACTTTCCATTAATAAATTATTTAGGGTACTTTTTTTATACATGAATATAATGGAATATTCTCTCTTAACTTCCGAGAATTTATGATTATAAAAATGAACGATTACCCAAATCGATTAGCCCTATTATGATTATATATGTGCAATGCACGAACATAACGATGGATTAGCATAATATAAACACTACTATTAAATAGAATACATAATGCTTTAAAAAAATAATTTCTTATACTTCTAAATTAAAAATTAAAAAGAAAATAAAAATGAATGATTATGATATAAAAATAAATTCAAACATCTTTCATATAAAAGTTGTATACATTTAAATTAAATATAAATATATAAGAGACTTTTGACATCAAAAAAACCAATGATTAGAAAAAAAAAATCCAAATGGATTTGTTCTAGTATGGTTACTCGTGCGATAGATTAATATAATATGAATTAGAACAACATAAATAGAATATATATAATTATTTAAAAAATATTTTTATACTTTGGAAGTACAAAATGAAGAATTTTTTGATATAAAAAGAAATTTAAACATCATTAATATAAAAGTTATATAAATTAAATTTAAATATAAATATCTAAGAGTCTCTTAACATAAAAATACCAATATAATTATAAAAAGAAAAGTTAATCATTCCAATGGATTTACCCTAATATGGTTACCTAGTAACAAATGTGTCCTGTCCTTCAAGAACAAATGTCCAGCAACAATGTTAGATGCTTGATATAGGATCAAACTCTCTCTCTCTCTCTTTCTCTCAAGATGCTTACGGTGTTAAAGCACCCCAAGGAAGAAGAAGATCACAGCAGGATACACGACACGAGTGGCGTGCGGTGTGTGCTATATGAATGGAAAAAAGAGAGTCAAAATGTATGTACCTTGCACCTTGGTGATATCTCTATTTATTCTCACTAACCTGTGCAAAATAAAGGAAACTCCTGCCAATTCTTAGTCATAATCTTCAATAAGATGAGCAGATATCTTCAATATTTTTCATGCTAATATTGTTCATTGTCTCTCTTGATTCGAGTGATTATTTAGGACATAATTTTCCCCTGAAGTTTGCCATAAATCACGGTATGCTGATTGTGTTGGACTTCTTGGTGTTTAGCCCAATATGAACATCCGTAACAAAATGGATATAAAGATGGATTACCACAACATAAATAGAATACATAAGTGTATAAAAATACATTTTTGAATACTTCCAAATTAAAAAATGAAGGATGATTTAATAAAAATAAATATAAACATCATTCAAATAAAAATTGTATAAATTAATTTGAATATAAATATCTAAGAGTCTCTTGATATAAAAAATCAATGATTATAAAAAAAATTAAAGACACACATGGATTTGTCCTAGTATGCTAAGCCTTGCAGCCAATGAATATAAAAATAGATTAGTGCAAAATAAATAGAATATATAATTCTTTAAAAATATAACTTTTTTAAACTTTCTAATTAGAAAAAATGAAGGATGTTTTGTTAAAAAAAGAAATATAAACATCGTTTATATAAAAGATGTATAGATTAGAAATAAATTTAAATATCTAAGAGTCGATTGACATAAAAACCAATGATTATAAAAAAAAAATCCCAATGGATGTTTCATGTTATGATTATTTGTGTGGGTCCTGTGGCAGAATGATATAAAGATGGATTAACATAACATTATTAAAATATATACTAGTTTTTTTGTATTTTCAAATAAAAAATGAAAGATGTATGTTATGATATAATTTTTAAAAAAAATCATATAAATTAAAAATTATTTTTTTAAATGATTCAATTTGGTCCCATTTATAACCAAATTTAGTCTTATTTTAAAAAATATTTAGATTAGGTGAAAGAAAAATAGGACTAAGTTGAACCTATTTAAAAAAAATAAAGAACCTAATTGAACACTTAATAATAAGATAACCACATTTTACCTAAAAACTATAACTATCTAAGCGTCTCTTAACATAAAAAAAAATTTCATGTTTATAAAAAAATAATCTAAATGGATTTTTTTAAGTATGATTACTCATGCGACAAATGAATATAAATTCGGATTAAAACAACATAATAAAATATATAATTTAAAAAAATATTTTTATATTTTTTAAACTAAAAAATTGAAGCATGTTTTGATAAAAATAAATTAGAGGATAAAAATAGTAACTAAACATTAACATTATAAGAAATATGAGTGAAAAATTAAGTAATTAATACTTCATTTTAAAGATAAAATTAAAATTATTTATTGTCGTTGAAAATACAATGAATACTCTTCAAATAAACTAAGAGGGGTTGAATTGGTTTAAACCAAGAATTTAAAATTTTACTTAAAACAATTTGCGAAATTTGTAATTTGGATCGTATCACTTAACATCTTTTTAAAACTAGAACCTTTCTTCCAACCAAGATCACCCTTGGAATTCAAGTAATGCCAGAAAATAAGTCTTTCTTGATTACCCAAAAACAAACAATGAGATATTAACAGAATTAGAATAAAGAATTCAACGATCTATACTGGTTCACCTCACAACCTTGGAGGCTACATCCAGTGACTTCCAACCAACTCTTGGTTAGAGATTTCACTAAAACAAATATTATTCTTTACAAGCTATTACAATAGATCTCCCTTGTCAAACCCAAACAACGAATCAAAAAAATCTAAACCCTATAGATTTCTTAAGATCAAGAACCTGAGAATACTATTCAGTTCTACCCTCTAGAGAACCCTTCTCCAGCAATAGCTTTGAAGAAACTATTTGTTCTTAGAAAACTACACAAACAAACAAAAGTTATCACAGTCTAGAGTTCAAGAAAGAAATCACCTCATGATCCTTAGCATATGAATGAGATGAATACAACCAATCAAACAAAGTTTGAATGCATGAATTGTAGAGAACATGTTTCTTGAAGACTCTTGTGTAAAACCTTGCTCAACACTTCATCAACAATCAATAGTGAATCTTATGTTTAGAAGTAGAATGTTAGTCACTCAGAACAAACTTTTTCTTAGATTCTAAAGCCATGTGAGTATTGGGTATTTCGTAGAAATGATTTCTAAAAATGTTACAAAATAATAGACCCACAAGCTATTTATAAAAAAATAATTTTAACAGAATGTAATCGATTAAATTGTAAGTGTAATGATTAATTCAACAAATATAATCGATTAATACACCATTTAATCGATTAAACTGTTCTTAAGCTTTCTGGAAAAAGTTTATGAACATAATAATTGATTATAACGACATGTAATCGATTAAAGCAGAAAATCATAGTTTTTTAATTGACTTATGTAATCGATTACGATTCATGGTAATCGGTTAAAGCAGCACAACATGTTTTCCAGATATAGCCTATGTAATCGATTACAATTAATGGTAATCAATTAAAGCAGCAGTACATGATTTTCATTTTACACTATGTAATCGATTACAAGAACACTATAATCAATTAATGTGTTTTTCATGGCTTTTCCAGATTTAAAACGAAAGCATGTAATCAATTACAATTCCAACTAATTGATTAAAATAACAAGTTTTCATTTTTCAAAAACTTAACCATGATGGATTTTTGTAAAATCATTTAATAACTTTAGTTTATTAATCAAAGACATGTATGCATGAGGATGAGAATGCAAATGCAATGAAGGATCATAAGGAATACACTTGAGCCACTTAGACAATTACAAATGTCATCAAAATGATTGGGCATGTAAAAAGCTAAAACTTCAAGCTATCCTTACTTCAATCTTCTTATAGCTTCCTTTAAATGCAACAATATCCCCCTTGGCTTTGAGCATGTCAAATATCAATTGTTCAATTGTCTATCTTTTGACTGCATTTGAGGGATGAAGGATAGGAACATTATACTTGATAATCCTGAAATCAAAGTTAGCTTTTTGCAAGAACAAGCATAAGCATAATGTATTCCTCATAAGTACTCCCCCTCACTTGGGCAGTCAGAGTTATTTCATTATTGCATTTCTCCTCCTATCATTATTACTAATAACAATTATTTCTCCCTCTATTTGGCTTATCAAAGACAAAACAAATACTTATAGAGAGAATATTAGGAGGTGAGAAATAGAACTTTCATTAATTCAAAAGATGCATTACATTAATCAGTAGAATCAGAAAAATATAAAACATAGTAAACCACAAAACATAGCAATTAGAAAGAAAACAGAGCAATCCTAAAAGGATTTAGAGTCATCAAGGACAAGCCTAGCCTCAAAGATTTCTAATCTAGATTTCATCTCTTCCAAAGATGAGTTTGTCTCAGCCCTGTGCTCATGATGCAGAGATAGGAGAGCATCCATATTTTGAATCATGAGAGATTCAAAAGGGTTGTAGGATGGTGGAGCAGAGTCTTCAGCTTCTTCTTCTTCTTCTTCTTCTTCACCAGCTTCATCTTGTTCACTAGCATGAGGAATTTGTTGTCCAGCCATTTGTCATCCATAGGGAGTCTTGACCATCCCAAGCTTGTTAAGATGTTTCTCTTTGATGAGACTGTTGCTGGAGTTTGTGTTGCCAACAACCTCATTGGTTACATCTATTTTAAAATAGTCAATGAACTGGACACCAAAACAGCATAAGGAAATGGATAATTCACCAATCTTTTGGATTTCAGCATGTCATCATCTATGGCTTAGGCATGATTAGTGGACCTTGGAGTCAAGATGTAGGTGATGATATAATGAAGAAGTCTATCTTCATGGGTCATAGGGCCAGTGCTAAGCCTCAGCTTCAGCCTCATGTGAGGATCAAGAAGCATTCCTTTATAGGTATTCACCCTATTGTAACCGCCAGCCTCCTCCTCAAATTTCCTTTCACAAACAAAGGAAATGCCAGCCACTTCTTGCCAAACATCAGGGGTGATTTCCATGGCTACCCCCATTAACTTAAGACAAGATAGTCCCGTCCATTGAAGCTTTGGCACAGGTATAAAACACCTTTACAAGTTCAGGGTAAAAAGTACCCTTCATCTCAACAAATTTCTTCAAACCCTGGGCTTCAAGTAAAGCAGGGAAATGAAAACCTTCTCTAGTGAACCAAGTAAGGTCAAGGTGTTTGGGAGGACAGATAAACTTAGTAGTATTAAACTGTAGGTAAGTCATTTTGTCACGCTCAGCGGGAAACCAATGATCTAACCTAGTAATTGCAGGGTTAGAAGTTTCAGCAGCTTTTCTCTTATAGGTTTTAATTCTCTTAGATGTGGATATGGTGAAAACAAAGGTAGACACAAAATGGCAAATTATCTAGACTCAGAAAGAAAGATAGAAAAAGCACAACTAGGCTTAAAGAAAGAATAAGAGAATGGTGTGATTTTCCCTTTCACCAAAAGTTGTATTTATAGATGTTTTTAGGCTCTAAAGTTTGAAATTTGAAGTATAACTGTCATTTCAAATTAACCAACTATCATAAAAGCTCAGAGGTTTCAAATTTTGAATTAGGTGGCAGTTGGACAATTACAATTTTCAAAAAATCTGTCAGATTTTGCAGTAACTCCATGAATAATTGATTACGAGCTTCTGTAATTGATTAATTCGTAAGCGAAATTAGTTCTACAAGGGGTTGTAATCGATTAACATGTGGTGTGATCGATTAAATCAGTGAGATTCATTTCAAGAAGATGAAGTGTAATCGATTACAATAAGTGGTAATCGATTATTCAGTGAAATGTGATTTTTTTAAAAGATTTTTAAACTTGTGTAATCGATTAATTTGAGGCGTAATCGATTATTCCAGTGAACTTTGACTTTTGAAATAATTTTGAAAGAAGAATAATCAATTACTTCGCTTCTGATTACATAAGTACAAAATTCACTCTAAAAGGCTTTTGAAGTCCATTTAATCGATTATCCTGAGGCGTAATCGATTATTACAATGAATTTATCAGCATGAACAATATTTATGCAGTAATTTTGAATTTGCATTTATTTGAGATGAATGACCAATAAATGAAATGATTTCATGTAGATGAGCACATAAACAACATGCTAACACACACTTGATTCATCTAGAAGTCCTAGCATGTTTCTAAGTGTAAAGAATCTATCTCTATCCAAAGGTTTTGTAAAAATATCAGCTAATTGGTTGTTAGCATCAACAAATTCAATTTTGATATTACCCTTTTGGATATGATCTCTGATGAAGTGATGTCTTATTTCAATGTGCTTTGTCCTTGAGTGCATAATAGGATTTTTGGATATGTTGATGGCACTTGTGTTATCACACAGCAAGGGTATCTTCTGTATCTCAACACCAAAGTCTTGAAGTTATTGCTTCAACCAAAGACTTTGTGCATAGCAGCTTCCAGTAGAAATGTATTTAGCTTCAGCAGTAGATAAGACAATACATGATTGCTTCTTGCAGTGCCAAGAAATCAAAGAGCTTCCTAACAAGTTGCATGTACCACTAGTACTCTTTCTATCCAATTTGCACCCTACAAAGTCAGAATCAGAATATCCAATTAAATTGATAGTTGTACCTTTTGGATACCACAGTCTTACTCTTGGTGTAGCCTTGAGATATCTAGCACATAAGCATACACTTAACATAATGTCAGGTCTACTTGCAGTTAAATATAGCAAAGAACCAATCATTCCCCTATATTTGAACTCATCAACACTATTTCCTTTGTCATCTGAATCAAGATAGGTAGATGTTGCCATTGGTGTTGCAGCATCCTTGTAGTTTTCCATTTCAAACTTCTTGATCATTTCCAAACAATATTTGGTTTGGCTAAGGAAAGTTCCATTCTTCATTTGTTTGACTTGTAATCCTAGAAAGAATGTAAGCTCCCCATCGTTGACATCTCAAATTCACTCTGCATTGAGATAGAAAATTCTTTGCACATAGATTGATTAGTTGAACAAAATATTATGTCATCTAAATAAATCTGAACTAATAAGATATCCTTTTCTTTTCTCTTGATGAACAAGGTTTTATCAACCTATCCTCTTGTGAAAGATTGTTCAAGCAAAAATTTGCTTAACCTCTCATACCAAGATCTTGGTGCTTGTTTCAAACCATATAAAGCTTTTCTTAATTTGAAAACATGGTTAGGATGCTTGTAATCAGTAAATCCAGGGGACTGGTCTACATATATTTCTTCATCTATGTAACCATTCAAAAATGCACTTTTAACATCCATTTGAAACAATTTAAAGTTCATCAAGCAAGCATATGCAAGTAATAACCTAATGGCTTCTAATCTAGCAACAGGAGCATAAGTTTCATCATAATCAATATCTTTCTCTTGGTTGTATCCTTTAGCAACCAATTTATCCTTGTTTCTTATTATGATGTCACTTTCATCCAGCTTGTGTCGAAAAACCCATTTTGTGCCAATAGGAATATGAGTAGATGGTCTAGGAACTAATTCCCAAACTTGGTTTCTTTTGAATTGATTCAATTCATTATGCATAGCTATTAACCAATGTTCATCCAGCAGAGCTTGATCAACACTTTTTGGTTCAATTTGTGAAACGAAAGCCATGTCACAACAAAGATTTTTTTAGAGAAGATCTAGTAGAAACTTCCTTGGATACTTCCCCAATTATGTTGTCAAGGGAAAAATCTTTAGTAGTTCTTAAATCCTTGTGCTTTTGTAAAGGAGTTGATTGTTCCATCTCATCATTTGGTTCAACTTTTTCTTTTTCATTCAAGTCATTAAGTTGCAAAATTTCTTCATTTTGTCCTGCATCAATATCACATTCCAAATTCTCCTTGGAAGGGTTAGTCTCATCACATATAACATGGACAGATTCCTCAACACATAATGTTCTTTTATTAAAGATCCTATAAGCTTTACTTTGTAAAGAGTAACCAAGAAAAATTGCTTCATCAACTTTAGAATCAAATTTGTTAAGAGAATTTTTACTATTATTTAACACAAAACACTTGCAGCCAAAGGCTCTAAAATTAGATATGTTTGGTTTCCTTTCTTTGTATAGTTCATAAGGAGTTTTCTTCAAAATGGTCCTTATGAGAATCCTATTCAAAGTATAACAAACCATACTTACAGCATCTGCCCAAAAGTGTTTAGGCAAGTTTGTTTCATTTAGAAGTGTTCTTGCACCTTCCTCAAGTGATTTATTTTTCCTCTCTACAACACCATTTTGTTTGGGCGTTCTTGGAGCTGAAAAATTATGATTTATTCCAAATTCTTCACAAAACTTTTCAAAATGTTCATTTTGGAATTCTCCACCATGATCACCTCTAATTGAAACAATATTACAAGCTTTTTCATTTTAAATTATATTGGTCAATTTTCTAAATGTTGTGAATGTACCACTCTTGGATCTTATGAATAAAGTCCATGTATATCTTGAGTAATCATCTACAATAACAAGCCCATGGAAATTACCTCCCAAGCTTATAGTTCTAGAAGGACCAAATAAATCCATATGAAGCAACTCAAGAAGTCTAGAGGTAGAAACAACATTTTTACTTTGAAAATAATTCTTTATTTATTTACCTCTTTGACAAGCTTCACATATTCTATCCTTTTCAAACTTAAGCTTAGGCAATCCTATTACTAAGTCCTTTCTTACAAGCTTATTCATATGATGCATATTTATATGACTAGCTCTTTTATGCCATAACCAAGTTTCATCAATTTTACTTATAAGGCAGCTAGTGTTATGTATGAACGCATAATCAATGGATAAAACATAAACTTCACCACTTTGACTGTCACAAATCAAACAACAATTATTGTTGAAGGAAACTTTGAACCCTTTGTCGCATAGTTGGCTTATGCTTAGGAGATTATGTTTCAAGCCATCAACATACAAGACATTTCTGATCATAGTCTTAAGGTTGTTTCCTATGTTTCCTTCTCCAATTATTTTCCCTTTGTTATTATCACCGTAAGTGAAAAATTCTCCATCTCTTAGTACGACATTTGTAAGCATGGATATGTCACCTATTATGTGCCTAGAGCAGCCACTATCAAAATACCATATTGATGATCTTGCTCTTAGACACACCTGCAAAATTCAAATCAAGTGACAAGGAAAGGTACTCAATTGAGGTTGGGTCCATAAGGGTTAGCTACTTTCTTCTTCTTTTGTATCCAAATATATTCTCCATTAGGCACATAATACTTTCTAGCATAGCATTTAATCCTTTCTTCATGCAATAGTTACAAGTTATAGCTTTTGATGATTTCCTAAAGTAAGTATTTTGATTGATCTTTAAATCATTGAAATTCCTTTGATTCTTCTGTTTTGGTGGTACAAATATGATTTTGCCAAATGATTTTGAACCTTGTTTGTAACCCAAACCAGAAGTATCTCTAGCATATTTTTGCACACTTATCATTTCAGCTAAGTTGCATCTTCCTTTATAAAGCTTTCTTAAAAGATCAATCAAATCACTATTTTTAGATAGTAGTAACATGTACTTTTCTCCTTGACTTCTTTTGAAATCATTAAACTCTTTTTGTAACAATTTGCATTTATCTAGCTTAGAAGATGAAGATGTACATGTGCACCCATTAGCCTTGTAACTTGAAAGGAGTTTTTCATTTTCTTCTTTCAATTTACAAAGTTCACTTTGCATTTCTACAAGTTTGGTGATATGCCATCTTAGATCTCCTTTCAGCTTATTATTTGACTTTGCTAGCTTTTGAGCTTCATCATGCATTTCATGGAAAGCATCAACTATATTATTATATTTAGAATTTGCCTCAGATTCAGCACTAGAGAATTCTTCATCATCACTTACTATTGAAGTGAGACAAACGTTAGTTTCTTTTTCATCTTCACTAGCTGATCTGGAAATAGTTGATTCATTGTCTTCCAAAGCAATGTATGCTTTCTTTGTCTTTCATTCCTTTTTTATCTTCCTCTCACCTTGTGTAACATCCTGTAGGCCTCCGGTGCGTTATCATTAATAATATCAGGTTAGCGCTTAAAACATCATTTTAAAACGTAGCGGAAGCATAGAATCGTCTTTCTTGATTCATTATGTATGGAATAAACATATCACATAGAATCCACACTCAAGACATATTTTTCACACCCTTGTTGATCCAGTTTCGCATATTATACACATATAGACAGATAACTTGAATCTATAGGCAGATAGTCAAATATACAACAATTCTACTCAGGAGGAACATCATATACATATCATCATGAGTTCTGTACATAAATATACATCACAGTCCACACCACAGCGTGGTGATACAAAAGAATATCTGCCCTCACCGAGGGTGTACAGAACCACACAACTCCGGTGTACACACACCATCCCTTCACAAGGGTACAAAACATAATCAAAACAAAACTGAGCCTTCAGCTCTCCCTGCAGCTACTCAGTCAAGCAGCCCAAGTCTCTACTGGGGCCTCCTGCCCTGAGACTGCTCTCCTCTGCCAGAAAAGTCACCTGAAATCATAAATCCCCACACGGGGTGAGATACACATCTCAGTAAGCTCAGGATCCTTGGAGGAATCTCCTCCACCCTGGCCCACCTTCCATAACACATACATCAGGCAATCACAAGCAAATGGCCCACTGGCCAGGCCCTCTGGCCCTCATAACAATATGAGCAAGTCATCTTGCTCCAAACATGGCGGAGCTACCTCAACGCCTGGCGGATATCATCAACGCCTATCTCAGTAAACATGGCGGAGCTACCTCAACGCCTATCTCAGTGTGAAACTGGAACTCACACCCGTGCCATCCCATTGGGTGCTAACCCTTCGCATGGATGCACATATATGGTACCTCCGAGAGTAGAAGGAGCTACCTCAACTTCTATCCCCATGGTCTGTGGGAACCAATTCCCTGGGAGCTACCTCAACCATGAGCCAACCATACTAGGAGGAAACCATCATCTCCTAGGGAGGTCCATATCTATCTATTGGCCAATAGATCTATCACAATCAAAGCACCGAATCACAAGCACAGATGCACACAAATATCATTATGAAGATGCAACTACCAATGCATGCATCATGAAATGACCACCACTCCCCCGGAGTGTGGTGTGGCACGCAAGATGGGAAATCATCCCCAGGGACACTGAACTTACCTGGCAGGGTCTCACTCTGCGATCCTGTCCCTGCTCTGTGCTCCCGCCACTGACACCCTCAGTGTCAAGCCCTAATCAAGGCATATGGATTCATATCAAGCTCAATTCAACAGGCATTCAATCACAGAACATAGCATATCAGAAATCCCCTATCCTAGGGTTCAATATAGCCCAGCCTACACTAGGCTTCTCACAGACCATACAAGGTCTCTCAAGGTTGAATACCAAGCATCTGAGTCATCCCAGACTCAATACACAATACTTGTCTGAGCACAAGCTCTCATTAGCCTCATAATTCAATTATCGCAGGAACGGTCTAAACCTCAATCAAGGCACCGTTCAACTAGCCTCTCAGGCTCAACACAATCATAATCAAGGCTCTTGCATGTCCAGAGAACAACAATTGATTCATTACACAACTACACATGCATATCACAGAGCCAAGATTCAAAGTTAACCAAAGTGAATTCTGAAAGCTAATCCTTTATCTCTAGACAGTTCTAAACAAGTTTCTCTACAGGACCCTGGGCTAATTCTAGCCCCAGCTCAAATGGGTCACTATTCACAGAAAACCCCAAATCCTAAATCAACCGGAGAAACTCGAGTTTCTTACCTCAGTGGCGACCAAGAAGGCTGAAGGACAGCTTCCTCGAGCTCTAGAGTCCTTTCCAAGCCGCGGGTCTCAGCCAAACTCAAGTCTCTGAGCTTTTCCTTGAAGGAAAAGGATTCTCACTCAAAGGGTTTTTCAATATAATTGATAAAGGATTAAAGCTCTCTAGGTGATTCTCACAAGTTTATAGGTCAAAAGGAGGTGTTTAAGCCAACACATAAGGCCCTAGGAAGCTTGGGACAGGCATTAATGGAGGTCTGGGCGTGGGGAAGAAGAAGAAGCTGTTTTCCTCTTCAAAAAACATGATTTGGCCTTTTATATTGGGCCTGCCCGAGGTCTGGCGCGGATCGCGCCACCTCTGGCGCTAACCGCGCCACCATGGCAGTGTATGTGGCGCCATCAGCGCCGCTCCCACACCCCCAGTGCCACCTTCTAGAACCTGTGGCGCCACCCGCGCCACACTGGCGCCATCCGCGCCATCCTCCCCTGACCTATGGCACCGTCCGCGCCACACCTGGTGCTGATCGCATGGAAAACCAGTGAAACTTGGTTTTTCAGACCACTTCCCGCGCCATCAGCGCCACCCATGACGCTATCCGTGCGGGCTGGGAAACCTCTGGCGCCCCTCGCGCCACATTGATGCCTTCAGCGTCAAATTCTAGAACATCTGGCGCTCCCAGCGCCAGTCTGGCGCCCTTGGCGTCCAGTTCCAGTGGGCTTGGCGCTACCCGCGCCACAACCCTGATAGGGTTTTCTTCCAAAGATCCCTAGCGCTGTCGGCGTGGGATCTGGCGCCAACCGCGCCATAATGAGGGTCCTTACACCTTGTTGCTTCTTCAAGAATATTGGACATTCAAATTTGATATGTCCAGGCTTTCCACATTCAAAGCAAGTAAAGTTGGTAGAAGTGTTGTTGTTGTTGTCATTTTTCTTGTTGAACTTTGTGAACTTTCTGTTCTTGTTCCTTCTCATGAATTTGCTGAACTTTTTGACAATTAGATTCATGTTGTCATGTTCATCCTGTTCACTTGAATCTTCTTCTTTCTCAACTTTAGAGGATGCAACTTTCAAGGCTTTACTTTTGTGTTTCTTTTCTGCATCTTCTCCATTGGTTAGTTGTGACATTTCAAGTTCATATTCAAGTAACTTACCAAACAATGCAGCCATGGACATCTTGGACAAGTCTTTGGATTCCTTGATTGATGTGACTTTTGGTTGCCAATGTCTTGTTAGACACTTTAGTATTTTTATGTTCAATTCTTCAGCATCAAATGTCTTTCCAAGACCTAGAAGATGATTAACAATATGTGTGAATCTTGTTTGCAGCTGAGATATGTTTTCAATATTGCTCATCTTGAACATCTCATATTCATGAATCAAGGCATGCTTCCTTGATCTCCTTACTTTATCTGTTCCTTCATGAGTTACTTCCAACATCTCCCACATTTCTTTTGCACTTCTGCATCTCACAGTTCTAAAAAATTCATCAGAAGACAAAGCAGATGTAATTATGTTTTTATCTTTAAAATCATATTGGACAACTCTTTTTTCCACATCTGACATCTCATCCAATTCTTTGGGAATCAATTTGTTATCAACTGTTTTCATTGGAACTAAAGGACATTTCTCAATGGCATTCCAAGCTCCATGATCATTGGATTGAATAAAAATGCATATGATTTTTCCAAAACTAAAATGTTCACCCTCAAACATCGATGGACAATTGAGAGAAGCTCCCTCTCTAAAAGTTATTTGATTTGTATTCATTTTCTTTGAAAAGAAAGTGATCTTGAATAACTTTCAAGAACCAACTCTTGATACCAATTGAAAATACAATGAACATCTTCAAATAAACCAAGAGGGGGGTGCATTGGTTTAAACCAAGAATTTAAAATTTTACTTAAAACAATTTGCGGAACCTTTCTTCCAACCAAGATCACCCTTGGAATTCAAGTAATGCCAAAAAAATAAGTCTTGTTGATAATTTCTTGATTACCCAAAAGCAAATAATGAGATAATAATTAGAATAAAGAACTCAACGATCTATACTGGTTCACCTCAATACCTTGGAGGCTAGATCTAGTGACTTTCAACCAACTTTTGGTTAGAGATTTTACTAAAACAAATATTATTCTTTACAAGCTATTACAACAGATCTTCCTTGTCAAACCCAAACAAAGAATAAAAAAACTCTAAACCCTATAGATTTCTTAATATCAAGAACCTGAGAACACTATTCAGTTCTACCCTCTAGAGAATCCTTCTCCAGAAACAGCTTTAAAGAAACTATTTGTTCTTAGAAAACTACACAAACAAACAAAAGCTATCACAGTCTAGAGTTCAAGAAAGATATCACCTCATGATCCTTAGCGTATGAATGAGATGAATACAACCAATCAAACAAAGTTTGAATGCATGAATTGTAGAGAACAACTTTCTTGATGACTCTTGTGTAAAACCTTGCTCAACAATAAATAATGAATCTTATGTTTAGAAGTAGAATGTTATTTATTCAGAATGAACTTTTCTCATATTCTAAAGCCTTGTGAGTATTGGGTATTTCGTAGAAATGATTTCTAAAAATGTTACAAAACAATAGACCGACAAGCTATTTATAAAAAAAATAGTTTTAACATAATGTAATCGATTAAATTGCAAGTGTAATCGATTAATTCAACAAATATAATCGATTAATACATCATTTAATCGATTAAACTGTTCTTAAGCTTTTTGGAAAAAGTTTATGAATATAATAATCGATTATAACGACATGTAATTGATTAAAGCAGCAAAGCATAATTTTTAATTGACTTATGTAATCGATTAAGATTCATGGTAATCGATTAAAGCAGCACAACATGTTTTCCAGATATAGCCTATGTAATCGACTACAATTAATGGTTATCGATTAAAGCAGCAATACATGATTTTCATTTTACACTATGTAATCGATTACAAGAACATTGCAATCGATTAATGTGTTCTTCATGACTTTTCCAGATTTAAAACGAAAGCATGTAATCGATTACAATTCCAAGTAATCGATTAAAACAACAAGTTTTTATTTTTCAAAAACTTAACCATGAGAACATGGATTTTTGTAAAATCATTTAACAACTTTAGTTTATTAATCAAAAACATGTATGCATGAGGATGAGAATGCAAATGCAATGAAGGATCATAAGGAAATACACTTGAGCTACTTAGACAATTACAAATGCTATCAAAATGATTGGGCATGTAAAAAGCCAAAACTTCAAAATCTTCTTGCAGTTTCCTTTAAATCAAACAGTCGTTGTATAACAATTATTATGGGAAGGCGAGGGTATATTTTTTTCTAGTTGATTGATATAATGTGTGTCCCTCTCAAAATAATCGATCAAGCTTTGCTATTGATCTAATAAAATTTTTCTAGTATGGTTACTATGTGAAAGATGTATATATAAATGAATTACTGCAACATAAATAGAATATATGATTATATAAAAAATATAATTTTTAAAACTTCTATATTAAAATAATGAAGGAGGTTTTGGTATAAAAAAAAAATATAAATATCATTCATATAAAAGTTGTATACATTAAATTTAAATATTAATATTTAAGAGTCTCTTAAACATAAAAAAGTAATGATTATTAATAATAAATAAAGAATATTTTGATATAAAATAAAATATAAACATCATTCACATAAACGTTGTATACATTAAATTTAAATATTAATATCTAACGGTCTTTTCGCATAAAAATAAGTGATTATATAAAAAAATAATTATTA
>PYAF01000144.1:220201-236523 GCA_007407185.1 Glycine tomentella | reverse complement strand
TAAAAAAAAAATCAATGATTATATATTAATAAATAAAAAATATTTTGATATAAAAAAATATAAACATCATTTATATAAAATTTGCATACATTAAATTTAAATATAAAAATATAAGAGTATCTTTCATGACATTTAAAATATCAAATATAAAGATATAGTTAAATTGATTCTTACTTAAATTTTTGATAATTAATATGTTTGGGAGGTGACATGTAAGAATCAAGGAAGTATAAAAAATATGATTTAGGTTAACAATGTGTACAATTACCATATTTCTTCAATTTCGTGCTAAAATTATTAGTAACGTGTAACTATTTTTTCATAAATAAAATAATTATTCCAGATTCTAAAACATAATTCTTAAGATCAAATATTGCAATCAAATAATCAATAAAATATTCCATTTTATTTATTTATGATATATTTAATGTTGCAATTAATATATGAATCGAAAAACTATTAAATGATAAAAATAAAATTCAAATTCAAATTGGTTTAGTAAAAAATATTGAGATTTTTAATGTTAGCAAAGAAAAATTTGTCTTGATGATTTTAATATTAACCTTTATGGGTGTGGATATAGACCTTTTTAGGACTGAATATTAATATAGACCTAACAATTAGCAATATTTCTATTTTTTCTTAATTTTTAACGTTCTTAAAGAATAATATTTAATTTATATTAATTATAAAATTAAAAACATTAAGTATTTTTAAAAAATATAATGTTAAAAAATTGATTATCAAATAAATTATTATTTTAATATAGACATTAAGATAAATATTTTATAATTTTAAAATTAATTAAAAAATTTGACAACCAATTAGTAAATGTGAGCAGAATTTATTATTACTATTTTATATCAAATAATATAAAAATAATTCTATAATTACACTTTTATCTTAAAAAGAGTGAAAAAGTTAAAATTACTATTTTAGTCTTAAATCTAGTTTAGTGTTTCGTTTCTTACTTAGGTATTAAATTCACATTTTATAATTTATTGGAATAATTTTTATATTATTTTGAATTTTTAATATATTATTAATTATTAGTTTAAATTATGTTAATAGATATGTCATTAAATATCTAAATATATTTTTATATACACGTGCTTCAGAAAATTCTTATTATTAGAAGTGTTGTTCTAGGTAGTTCCTCCTTCACTTTGGTCATGTTCTAGGTAAAAAATAATTTTTCTATATCAATTATAATTACAAACAATGTCGAAAGTCGAAATCCTCTATCATTAGTAAATAGTTTTTAAAATCATCTAATTTGATAAATAATTTTACGAAATCACCTAATTTGGTAAAAAAAGTCTAGAACAAATAGTTCACATGTGAATCATAAAATTTTAACTGTTGGGTCTAATTTTTTTATTTTTTTTACAAAATAAAAAATATAGATTATAATGGATAACTTGAGTATGTCAGCATGATATCTTTTATAATATTAAATGAAAATTATATTGTAATAGTGAATGATCATTTTTAATCCTAGAAGTCATATGTGAACAATTCGCCCTATCGTCTCGATAGTGCCGCCACCCTGCACCTTATATCTCTGCCACATGGCCATCGTCATTGTAGTCTAGCAAAGGGAATGGACAAAAACACCTGTTGGGGGTGTCACTTCCTCTTTCTTACTTAGTGTTAAAAATGACACTATAATATTTTTTAATATAATTTTTATGACTATTAGAATTTCAAGTTACCATTTTAGTCTCACTATATTCCTAGCTTGGGGTGGAATGGGTCGGGCCAAGCCGGGCCCTATCTAAGCCTAGCCTGATCGATTTTTATATTTCTATGGCTCGAGTTTGGGCCTATTATTTGTCATGAACCTATATTTTAGGCTTGGGCCAGACCTTTATGTAGGCCTTCCATCCTGTTTGCCCATTTAAAAGCCTAGTTCATATCAAGAAGTGTAAAAAAAAAAAATTAACAAGTCAAAGATTTCATTAAAAATAATATGGCAATTTTAAATCATAAGATGAAGACAAAATTTGCCAACAAACGTTACATGTGACAAATATCAAAGCCTTAAGCCTCATCAAAAGAAAAGAATATGTTTTCCTGCTACTCATTTATGCTTATAGGAATTAACTTATTTTGAATATTAAAATGATTCAAATCGCCAAACCACTTAAATTATTTTTTAATTTCATTAAAAAATTATGATATTATATATCATATTAATAAATTGATTATTCATTTTTTCAAAATTATGGGTAGAATTTTGTTGAGAAGTAGAAACATCATCCATTACTTGACTAATGATGGATAATTGTTTACCTAAAAATTACTGATAATTATTTCATTTTTTATAATATATTTTTTACATAAATATTAAAATTATATGAAATTTTTATTTAGTATTTATATAGACTAATTAAAAAAAAATGATATCCCTCTAAAAATGAGCCTCTAGACCAATCTCGACAAATAACATAAATTAGACAGTAACGAATACGAATTCATTCAATTCGAAATTCTTTGTCTTGCTGAAAGCATCTAAGTAGTAAACCCACCCCAAGATGAGTGCTCTCCTATTCCGACTTCCCCAGAGCCTCCGGTAGCACAGCCGAGACCAGGGAGAAAATATAGAATGAGCACGAGATGATAATTCCATATTAATTCGAACCAATCCATATGCTCCCATTTTTAATAATATTCCGGCTAAAAGCATACAAGTGCTATAACAAACCTGTCATTATCACTAAATTATCCTTTTTAATGACTTGTTCATTGTCTATTCTTTTGTACTGATCTAGACTAATAACTTATTCTATCAACAAATTTCTTTAGAAAATATTTTGTTCACTTTACTTATTGAATATATTAAAAATTCTTGTTCTGAATGGTTCATAAATCATGAGAAATTGTATAACTCTAAAAAGCTCAAAGTCACTCTATTCTCATCTCTATTATTAGGATTACATGAGGCATACAATGGTGGCCCGAACACATATAATAGATATTTGTTCTAGAGATATAGTGCACATATATAATTAATCTTGTTTTATCAAATTTTTTTCAAGTACATTAACTAAGGTCATCGCCGTGTTATTGAAAGCTTTTTTTTTCTTATGGGAAATATGTTGATGATGAGATCATATTATATTTTTTGTTTGACAGAATGAAATCATATTATATTATGACCATAGAATCATAGATATTTGTTTTCAAGCGAGGAAGTATGAAGGATATTTTCCTTTGATATTAATTTCAGACAATCTCTTGTTGAGAGATTTTCCTTTCATTTCTCAAACAAATTCTAAGATTAACTCCTAACTAAAAGATATCTTACATTCATAAAAAACATTAAAACTAAACTGAGATGAAACTCTCAAGACTTATTATAATCTTTGTTTTGAAGCAAGCAATAAGATATTTGTGGAAGTATCATCTTACTTAAACGTTAAAATGCCTTTTACAACCAATATGATGTGACATATTATAGATAATCATGTCTCTTAATTATGTGATTATGGATTTGATTTTTTTATTTGTGCCAATAAAAAAACATGTTGGAAGATACCAAGTCCTTAATTGGATCTCAGAAATTAATTTTTGCCTTTGGGTCAAAACATAACCAGGTTTAACAATAAGAAAAAAAATATCTTTTACAAAAATCATCAACCACTTTGTTACTTAAAAGAGCCACCACAAGGAACAATACCACCAATCGTGAATAGATTCAACTTTACAAAGAGTCAAAACCAAAATTACTTGCATATAGTTACATTTCTATCATTGAAGTTCATTTTGATGTTGACAACTTGTTGGGTAATCTCAGACCCTCAAATATCAAATCAAATGCGGAAGCGGAAATCAAAAGAGGAGCAAGAGAGACAATCAGAATTTGTTTTACGTGAGAAAACCTTCCTCAATGTGAGAAAAGAAAAACTCACGAGACCTAGTCCAGTATCAAAATCATATAACAAATATGGATTACAATGAATCAAAAACATACCAAAGTGGTGGTACACTCAACCTCTCCAACAATGGTGGTCACTCAAACGAAACCTGGAGTGTTTCACTCAAACTCTCTAAGAATCTCTCAAATATGCAAGCACAGAGGCTTGCTCAAATATGGCACTCAAGACTGTCACTTGAGGCTTTCAAATTATTGTGTGTTTTGCCTCCACCCTTACTTATCTATTTATAGGATGAAATGGGCTAGGCCTAAGCCATCAAATCAAACAAGATTATATCTTATCAAATAAAAGATATCTAATAAAGATTATATCTTATCAAATAAAGGATATCTATCAACTAAAAACGGAAATTATCCAACAAATCTCCCCCTTTCGTTTTTCAGTGAGATCGGGGTTCTTCAACTTCAACATCCCGGCCTTCTTTCTCGGCTTCAATGTGTCAAATTCATCAGCCCGGCTTCTTCACAGCAATCTTCAAATTTCCATGCTGGTATCGGCTTGGTCATCATATCGAACCAGTTCAAATCGGTGTGCACTTTGCCAAGTACTCTGCAACGTACTCGGCCTCGGTCGTCCATAGTGTCACACACTTCTGCAATCTTGATTGCCAAGAGACTGCTCCTCCAAAAAATCTCATCAAATATCTCGTCATCGATTTTCTCGAGTCAAAATCTCCCCCTAAGTCGGCATCCGAGTAGCCTTGCATCTCGGCCAACTCATAAGTTTGGTTTTCATGCAGGGAATTCATCACGTCCTGCATTTCCTTCTTGGGGTATCTCAGTTGTTCTTCTTCAGCCGCTAGAGAACTCGGTTCATCACCCCGGTTCTCTTCATCAACTCGGACGTCAATATCTCAGTCCTCATCAGCTTCTTGCTGGAGATCATCATCAGTTTCTCCCCTTGCTTCAATTTGCACAAGAGGGATGAGTTCTTCATCTCGGACTGGAGAGCCGGGTTCTTCACGTCTGACAGTAACCCGGTCTTGGGGCTTCGAGATATCATGAAGAGTCTCATCTTCATGAAAAATCACATCTCGACTTCTCACTATCTTCTTCTTGATAGGATCCCACAGTCTGAACCCAAACTCGATTTTTGGCAAACCGAGGTAGATGCATTCCTTCGTCTTCTCATCGAGCTTTGCCCTTTCATCTTTAGGGATATTCACTAAAGCTCGGCATCCAAACACCTTTAGGTGATCATAGGTCGCTTTCCGACCTGTCTAGACTTCTTCAGGAATGTCTTCTTCAAGTGGTCTTGATGGTGACAAATTAATCAAGTCAACTGCTGTTCTGACGGCTTCTCCCCAATATGCTTTCGACAATCGAACATTGGATAGCATACTTCGGACCTTTTCTTCAATAGTCCGGTTCATCATCTCGGCAAGTCCATTTAACTGCGGAGTCTTGGGAGGCGTCTTCTCAAATCGGATCCCGGCTTGTTTACAATAAGCATCAAAGGGACCGCAATACTCACCACCATTATCAGATCGAACCACTTTCAACTTCTTGCTAGTCTCTCTTTCCACCATCGCATGGAATTCTTTGAAACATTGGAGTACTTGGTCTTTGGTCTTCATCAAATAAACCCACACTTTGTGGGAATGATCATCAACGAAAGAAACAAAATACAGAGCTTCATCGAATGATCTCTCGGTCATGGAGCATACATCTATATGGACGAGGTCAAGAATCCTCTTGCGTCGTCTGGGTTGATCCGGTCTTACAAATGAAATCCGGTGCTGTTTTCCAGCTAGGCAGTGCGAGCAACTCTCCAGCACTTGGCCATTCAACCCGGTCAATAGTTCTTTCTTACTCAACATCTGGAGTCCTTTCTCACTCATGTGGCCAAGACGTTTGTGCCACAACTCCAGGCAATATCCATCTCTGACAAAATTGGTTTCTTCACCAATTGTCCTTCCTTGCATCACATACAAGGAACCATCTTTCTTTCCACGAGCCATAACCAAATTTCCCTTGGCCAGCTTCCATATACTTTCTCCGAAGTAGCTTACCAACCCAGCGTCATCAAGCTTGCCTACCGAGATTAAATTCAAACGCATGTCAGGTACATGCCTCACATCTTGCAACAGAAGTCGGCACCCGACATTTGTGGTCAGGATTACATCACCAACACCAACAATCTTGCTGGTCACCTGATTTCCCATCTTCACGACACCATAATCTCCCTTCCTATAAGCGGAGAAGAATCCCTCATGTGGGGTGACGTGGAACGAGGCACCGGAATCAACAATCCAGGTGCAGTCATCATGGGCTATGTTCAACATTTCCTCACTGAGGAGGAATATCTCGGTATTCGGGTTAGTAGCCACAGCTGTAGTGCTCGTATCATTCTTCTTCTAGGGAACAATCTGATCTGGCTTCACGCAACCATTCTGTTCATCATTTTGCAAGGCCCAGCAGTCCGGCCTCTTGTGTCCTACCTTCTCACAGTAGAAGCACTTCAAATCATGTTTTGGCCTAGTCCGGCCTCTGGACGTATCTCGTCCACCTCGACTCTTGCCACGCCCCCGAGAGTCGGTCTTTCCTCGATTCTCAGCAACGTTAGCCTCAAACGTGCTGGATACACCTTGTTCTCTTCTCCTGGCTTCTTCATTCAGGAGATTGTCTGTCACGGCATCCATCGTCAGTTTTCCTTCTGGAACCGAGTTGCTCAATGTTACAACCAAAGTATCCCAACTTTCCGATAGTGAACTCAGCAACAACAAAGCCTGCATCTTGTCATCAATCTTCATGTTGGCTTTGGACAGTTGATTCACAATTCCTTTGTAGGAATTGAGGTGCTCGATCATACTCATGTCGTCCTTGTATTCTAGCTTCACAAGACGGCAAACCAGGTGTGCTTTGTTCCTGGGAGTCTTCTTCTGAATCATGGATTCTAACTTGTTCCACAATTCGTACGCGTTCGTGAATTCGGACACGTACTCAAAGAGGCTTTTATCAATGCATTTCCTGATCGTGGTCACAGCCTTCCGACTCAAGATCTCCCAATCCTTGTCCGACTTCCCAGTCGGCTTTTCTTCAAGAACAATGGGATCATATAAATCCTTGCAGATAAGATGATCCTCCATCATCGACCTCCAATAGTTGAAGTTATCTGCGATCAACTTGAACATATCTCCGTCATGAGTTATGCCACTGGTCTCCATCTCGGCTCCTTCAAAACCCTCGAACCTGGGCTCTGATACCACTGTTGGGTAATCTCGGACCCTCAAATATCAAATCAAATGCGGAAGCGGAAATCAAAAGAGGAGCGAGAGAGACAATCAGAATTTGTTTTACGTGAGAAAACCTTCCTCAATGTGAGAAAAGAAAAACTCACGGGACCTAATCCAGTATCAAAATCCACTATAACAAATATGGGTTACAATGAATCAAAAACACACCAAAGTGGTGGTACACTCAACCTCTCCAACAATGATGGTCACTCAAACGAAACCTAGAGTGATTCACTCAAACTCTCTAAGAATCTCTCAAATATGCAAGCACAGAGGCTTACTCAAATATGGCACTCAAGACTGTTACTTGAGGCTCTCAAATTTCTGTGTGTTTTGCATCCACCCTTACTCATCTATTTATAGGATGAAATGGACTGCACCTAAGCCATCAAATCAAACAAGATTATATCTTATCAAATAAAAGATATCTAATAAAGATTATATCTTATCAAATAAAGGATATCTATCAACTAAAAACGGAAATTATTCAACACAACCAAATATCTAAGCAAGGACTTTTTTATCATTTGGAGGTAATTTTTCTTTCTTTTTCAAAATTAGCAAATGAAAACACTTTTTAAATAAATTTCCATTTAGAGATAAGTCTTAAAAATAGTTATAACTTTATAAACAAATGTCATAAATCTTTATAGAATTTATAGCTGCAAGGTCACGTCTTCTGAACACACCAATTGACTTAGCATATTTTTTACTCCCAAATATGATAAAAAAAAAAAAAAAAAGCCTCTAAGCAAGTCATTATTTTATTTATAGCATCCATTTCATTGTCGCAGGTTTGTTCATTGTAGGCGATGCCAACACAACAGCTCATTTACCAGAGAAAATTCATATACAACACCCCGTGGTTTAATCTAATTACTTGTAGTGTCAGTAGTGTGTTCATTCTTCCAACGGACAATTGAGTAATGCAATATTTTGTAGCTTCTCACAAAACCGATCTTTAAAACGTGCAATATATCAACTAAGCTTGTATCCAACATGCACTTTATAGGCCAATGAAGCTTGAGTTATGAATCTTCGGTAGAAAGATTTAGGCCTTTTGCTTGAAAAAGGGGCTACACAGAACTAACGGATATGATATGATGCAAATAAAAAGATGAAAATAAAGGAAGCTTTTTGGTATTAATAAATGTTACTCTTTTCTATTCCTAGATGCCTAAAAACTATTTGATATCATTGTTCATCTTCATCCATAGAATACAATATCCTTTGTGCATTTCTAAACACGGGAGAACCTTTCTTGGTCCTTTCAACAATTTGCCTAATCAATTGCTGTTCCACCTCAGTATCATCAAAACCACAAGTTTCATCTTCAGTACCATCTAATTCATAAATGCTCCCTTCCAACATTTTTACCTTACTAGAACCATTTACTCCACCATGTTGAACCCCTAATGCATGCCAATCATTTGCATATGAATCTTCCTGGTGATCACTACTATCATGGATGCCTAATGGTGAATTTTCTTCAGAGTCATTTATCTTTATTAGTTCTTCATAGGCTTCATTATATGCAGCTAGAGCTTCACCTGATAAATTGAGGATTAAGGGCTGAGACATAAGGTCACAATCATCATTTTCTTTACTAAAGGAAGATGCCTTTTGAAGACAACTCTCTTGCTTTGATTCCAAAAGCCGTACTTTCCTCTGGCTATTTTCAAGGGCAATCTCAAGTTCCTTCACGCGTTGCTCAAGTTGGGATTGTATAACTTCATGCAAACGCAAACTCAGTTGATGAGGCAAAACTGCATAGTTGGCAGGGAGAGGTGTTGCGTCACCGGCATCCTCATTTGATTTTGGATAGACAGAATCTTTCCCACTGACCATGTCGGCTCGTAACTCACCTCGAGCAAAATCTGCTACAAACTCTGGGTCAAGCTGCAAGAACTTGTGCACCATCAACACCCATTAACCCATTTAAGAACCATCAACACCCATTAACCCATTTAAGAACCATTAACTTCAACCACAAAAAGCAATTGAACAAAAGTATAGGGTGAAAATTTTCACTGGAAAAATAAATTTTGCATGATTTGCAAAACAAAGATGTGTTGGAACTTCCAAGAAAAACAAGGCATATAAAATTGGCAAAGGGAGCTAAAACCAATATCTATATCAGTGCAAAGATTACTTATTGTTTCTGTTATTCAACACACCAGTGCTAGTCAATTGCTACGAACTCAGTTATATCTGCAATTCTGGTTTCTACTAGAATAAATTACTCATACGAATTAAAAACTCATGTTGCAGCATAAGTCAGAACAAGTGGAAGTTCAGGCATTCATCTTTCATGTTAATGGAGGAATTGAGTAACATAATATCTCTTTCAAGGCACATAAATCAGCAATTTGTTTATTTCCCCCACATCAAAGGATGAGACCAACTAAACTGGGTGAATATATGGCACACAAAATCGGTCATATATAATACATGTTTGGTATTTTGACAAGTTTTACATTAGCTGTTGAAGGCCTAGCACAATTCTCTTCCTTTACCTAGACTTGTGACTGGCTATGATACCATAGGCGGTGTTCGGAGGTGAATACATGGAAAAACTAATAATAAAAGACAAAAACAGATATATTTCAAGACAATGTTTTGTGCTAAAGGATCATGTAACTACCAGGAAATGTGGAAATGTGAAGATAAACATTATTCTTACCTCAACAAGCTCGGATAATTTTCTTTCTAGGCTTGATGCATTCATGTCCAACCCCAATCTCTCAAGTTCAGCTTCAAGCTCAGCTTCAATTTTGCTCAGGGACTCAGAACTTTGTTCTACCTTTTGATGATATGATTCTTTAGAGTCAATTCTTGGAGAGTTATCGACATGCTTTTCAGGGGAAAATTCATTTATCTCCTTGTCATATGAGGAATGATCACATGTATCCTGTGAACCATAATTTTCATTCTGTAACTCCTTTACAGTCATTGAATCTTTCATTTCCAGTTCCTCTTGTAGATCTTGAACCAAGTTTTCATTCTGCTTCAACAACTCTCTTAACTTGACTATTTCTCTTTTATTTGCAATAATGGAAGTTATCATCCCGAACGAAATCCCAAGACTGAATAGAAATGTTTTATCTGATGAATAAAGATGTGTTAACAAATGTAGTTATCAAAGTAATACATATTGCCCACCCATGAAATAAATAGCAACCTAATTCATTTCAAAGATCAATATTAGCAATTGCTGATGCAGAAGACATTTTTGGGTTAGAATTTAGAAAGTTAGGCTTAATCAAAACATTAAAGATCAGATAATAATACCCTTCACTTATTAAGGCTGTGAATGCTGCTTTAGGAACTGAAGCAATTTCATTCCACCTTCACCCCCCCCCCCCCCAAAATAAAATATCCATTTGCAAAGGAAGAATGAGATTCTCTATTGTGTGTTTCCATATCAATTGTCAGAGAATAGAAAAACTAAAAGCTACAGTATCCCTCCAATATGAAAGGACTTTAAAATTTAAACCAGTTCAGAAGCCATTCAATTTTAAAATAACTTATAAGCCTCATTCTCAAAGATAAGTGAATTGTATAGAAATATCAAATATCTATATTTATAACTTACACCCGTGAGAAAAATAAAACAAGATTCCTTTACGATTTTTATTCTCACAATACAGGAGGAGACAGTAACTAAGCATAACACCAAAAAATCTAAAAATTATATATCCTCATTGAAAGACAGATCATTTCCTTGAGTAACTAAGAAGTGTGTTATTCCTACCACAAAAGTAAAAGTTCTAAACATAGCCATGAACAAGAAATACATAAATCAAACATTTGCAACACATCACAGGCTAAGGAGGTATTGTTTAAATGAAGGAATATACCAAATTGTTGAGTATGGATGAGTTTTCCACTCGACACATTGTCGGAAGAGCTCGATCTTCGACTTCTCACAATGACTGCATTAAATTTCTCCTTAGTATCATTTACTGATATTATTTTTGGCAAGGAAGGAACCCCAAATACATTTTCATCCTTTACTTGACCAGCTTCTTTTTGCAACTTATATTCCTTGCTTTCAATCGACATGCTGGACAAATTATTTTTCGCTCTGTTGATTATTTGGCTTCCATTGCTTACAAGAAAAGATCTTGTGGCCGTGGACAGTGATGAAAGAGAACTAAAAACATATTCTTCCGTTTCGGCATGCTCCTTGTACAGCTGGGCCATAAAGCAACTTTCCAAGGAACTTAAAGGTCTATTGACACACCCAGACAAATGCTTCATCTTGAGAAAGGTTTTATGTCCAGAAGAGTTATGGATAGGAATCACTTCAGCAGAAGAATCCGGAAAAAGGAAACCATGGTCACCAACAAAGCCAGAGCTTTGCTCATTTCCATCATCAACATCCTTGAAGCTATCATCATATGCTGATAATGGCATTGCCAAGTTTGATATAGATAGCACATCATGCTTGTTATAATTCCGAAAATGTCGCAATTTTTCGCCATCAACCCCTCTGGTAGAAGCCACTTCTCCTGTCAAAAGACCATCCATTGTGTTCAGATCTGAAGACTCCCCTTCTAAAGCCTTTCCATCATAACAAAAATCTTTGCCCAATTCATCTTTTCGTGCTTGTTTGGCCAACGGAGGAGAGCAGCTAGGGGGCCCAGGATTCTCAAAACAAGAATCCTCCGAAGCAACGTGACACAAGCCGTCGCCATTTTTTGAAATCCTGTTCCAATATTTAGCCAAATAACCAGCTCCAGCAGCAGCTGCAACAACCCATAAATCCATTCTACCCTTCCATGAATTAGAGAAATACCCTTCAACTTTTTTTTAGCAATAACAAACTAAACACCACTTCAAGCTAAACACCACCACACACATATTCCTCCTCCCAAACCAAACCAAACCAAAACCCCACCATTCACTACTCTAAAGTCAAAACCACAAGAAACCACTCCCCAGAGTCCCCAACAGCACTTGAAAACACACATAAATAACTACATAAACAAATAAGAACCTTAGAACACCCACAACAACAAGAGAAAATAAAAAAAAAAAGGGAAATTCACAACTTTCTCCCAGCTTCAAATGCCAGAGACAACAACCACAGGTTATTATTACAGCAACAAACGCTACCCATTTGACTGAAAACAAACAATCGAAGATAACGCCCACACAGTTTACTATAACAACAAACGAACTCGACCCTTGAATTTTCTGGCATTGGAGAAGAGGAAAAAGGAGAAAAAGAAAAAGAAAAAAAAATGAACTTTATTTTTGGGAATTGCTCACTCTTGTGAAATGAAATCTAAGACATGAAAAAATGGTGGAATCTCGCAAGTTGGGTACCTCCAAACACAAGGAATGAGACCCGCTACGGCGTTATCTCCACAGAAAGGAAACAATACGACATACAACGTTTTCACAACAGAAAAATAAACAAAACAAAAAAGAAAATATATGTTTTTCCTTTTCTGCAGAGAAATTTTGATGCTTTTTATTTTTTTATTTTTTATTTTTCTTCTGTCTCTCTCTCTCTCTCTCTCTCTCTCTCTCTCTCTCTCTCTCTCTCTCTCTCTCTCTCTCCAGTTTTTATAGGGACCAGTGGAGTCTGATCCATATTGGCATATGTCTTGAAAAATTAAGAATGTGTATTAATAAAGACAATTATCTCTTTTGATATACATATTTTTATTTTTAATTTACCATTTAATATATATAATTATTTTTATTTCATTTATATATCTTAACTGATGTTATTTTCTTTTATAAAAAAAATTGTTATCACTATATTTTTTTTAACTATTTTGTCTTTTTTAAAAATAAATATAGAGGTACAAAGTACCTTTTTCAACTAGTCATAATAAAGAGAGTATAGATTACATTAATTATTTTTGAGATTTCTTAGAATTACATTAATTTATAATGCTTTTATTTATTTATACTTTAATCTCATTTAATTTTTGAAAATATTTTTTATGAAATAATCTTCCGAAAATAATGATTATTTTTTGTTGAAGATCATAAACACATACAAGGTAAAATTTTCTCTTCTAACATGGTTTATTTCATACCCAAAGTCATATTTGAAGCCTAGATAACTTGATTAACAGACATATACGGACACCCAACTTCCTCTAAAAAAATGTTACTTTAATGATTAAAAAAATACTAGAAATTTATGTAATTTTATGATATTTCAAGTATGGTTATTGTAATTTACTCTAATAAATAAGAAAAATGTTCTCTATATTCATCTCTTTGGTTATCATTTTTAAAAAGAGTAAATCACTATTTTAATCTTTAAAATGTAAAACTTTTGTCACATCTTAGACTTTTATCATTTATGTTATATAATTTTTTGAACTTTGGACCAAAGAGAATGACAAAATCTAATTTCAATGACCTTTTTTGTTTTACTAGTTTTATGAACTAAAATGACAACATCTCATACTTTTAAGCATCAACTTGATTATTTATCTTAATATTTTTTAAAGTAAACTGTGATTTTGTTCTCTAAATTTTTAAGACTTGTCATATTAGTACTTGAATAAAAAGTTTGAATGTTATATCAATAAATATGTTAGTCCATTAACAAATTTTTGGTCCTGATTAATATTAGATTTGGTTCTTTTAAGTAATATTTTATGTTTGAATTTTATAAATGAAAAAAATATAATTAAAAGGAGATAATTTCATTAAAAATGATCAGTTAAATTTATCAATTGTGATTATTAATCAATAAAATAAGAAGATATTTCGTATCAATAACATGATAAAAAAATATTATATTAGTCTAAAATTCAAAATAACGTGTGATTAAAATAATAGTAATAACGAATATTTAATCCTAATTAAAATGATAAAAAGTAATTATAATTAAAGACTTATATGACATTATAATATTTTATTTAACATTTTCTCCGTTTCAGGACTAATATAATTGTTTAAGTCAAACACTTCACCAAAATACTTATTTACTCGATTTGCATCCGTTTTTCAGATATTCAGTTATGTTTTTGGTTTTATTTATGCACAAAAAGTGTCTGCCGAATAGTTGCATAGAAATTATTAAAGTACCTCTTTTTTCGATATATAGAAATTATTAAAGTACCTCTCTCTTCGATATTAAGAAAGTTAATTAATTTAAGTAATCATTTCAAATTTGTTTATAATTTATATTTTTCTAAAATTATTATCATCATTTCACTTTTTTTACTTAATTATTTTTCACTAAATAAATTAACGTGTACTAGTTACTTTCTTTTTCTTTTTATAAAAAAAGTCATCTTTAACCACACAAGAAAGAATGAAATTATCTTATTAATTTATAATATTTACTATTAATTGAATACAAAAATTATAAATTAATTCAGAATATTTTAATTAAAATAATTAATACAAATAATTGCTTTTTAAAAAAAGTCTTATGTAAGGGAATAAAAAATCTTATATAATGAGACACTATATTTATGAGAAAATAAGTATATTTTATAATACAAAATAGTTTTATACAGTCATCTAATTATATTTATCATGTATGATAAGTTTTTAATTTTTATAATAATTATTTTAAGAAACATATCAATAATAATTTATGATTAGATAATATTATAAAATTATTTTACACTATGAATATGACCATTAAAGTCATATTTTATCTCATTTGACAAAGTTATATTTTTAAAATATCAAATATCAAACATTATCGCAATAGAAAAAAAAAAAAAAAAACACTTTATTCAACGTCTCTAAGTATAAAGGAAGGATTTATTTATCTGCTAACCGTGGTCACGGTGTTGAGATTTGCTGGATTTTTTAAGCCTTTAAGTCAATGATTAAATAAAAATAATGTACCTCCAACGTTGATATAAATGCTAGTAGCTTATGTATTTTAATTAAATATTTCACAATTCAAATTTTGGTAATCTTTAAATATAAAATAAATTGTATTAAAAAAAATATTTACCTTATATGTGTCTAGGATATCCGACAGAGATTTATCATTACTTTCCACGAAAAATAACTTTGTATCATATAATTAAAATAAAATAAAACTAAAAATAATACTTTTTTTGACAAATAAAATAATGTACCTAGAACACAAAACAGTGATAAAAAAATACTTTATATCAAATAATATTGTTGACAAAAATGTTTTAATGTTTATTTGGTTGATAATTGGAATTAGTTTCACATACTTGATACACATTTTATAAAATTTGTAACCAGCATTAATCTAAAGATATATTTTATCCATGTTAGTCAATTATAGAATGTACTAATAATATAAATATTTTTTTATATTTTATTTAATTACAAATTGTTATATATAATATGTTTATTAATTTTTATAATATTTTTTTCGAGTGGTATCTGAAATATTTTTCCATTGATAGTTTCAAAATCTTTACTCTAAATAGTATATAAAAATTAATCTCAGAATTTTATCAAAATCTAAAACGAAACGAATTTGATTTAGTTATTAATGAAAATAAAAAGAAGCTTACAAAGATTTTTTCTTCTTCTGATTTTACTGTAAATCTATTATGCAGGTATTGTTCTGTTATTATTGGTTTGTTTCTATACAAACTTTACGAAAAAGTTAGATTATTGATTGCCCCAACCAGGGAAAGGTTACTAGTCAGTGTCCGAACCACAGGTCATGTCTAACATGTTTATTTATAATGAGATTAAAATTTAAAAGACTATAATGGGTTTGGTTTAGCCACGAAATACTTGGCTTGAAAGGATTGGAGTTTTACTTCTGTTATCAATTTCTTTTGGGATAACAAAATATCACTATAAACCTTTTTTTATTGAAATTTATTATATGTTTTAGCCTTTAAATGAATTAGTCCTTCTTAAATTTTTTTAAAACTTTTATTGGGATTCTTTTAAGGAATACATTAAAGGAACTAATTAAAGAACTTATAATATGTATTATTAAATGTTACCAATTGTATATAAAACAAATATTTAATGTTTTTTATATTTTAATATAATAAATATCTTTCTCTAAAAAAATGTCTTTTTTCTTTTCTTTTCTAAATTGATTAGTTTTCTTATTTCTTTTAAAAAAATATTAAAATTGTTATGAAACTATGCAAACAAAAAGATAACATATATATAAATAAAGAAAGTAATTAAAGAGAGTTAAG
>PYAF01000144.1:144553-209397 GCA_007407185.1 Glycine tomentella | reverse complement strand
TTCTGTTTTTACATATTGTTTCTTGAGGCATTACAAGTCTTGGATTGATCTTGGATAAAGAATCTTGATTGTTTTTGTGATAAAGATCCAAAGGGCAAAGAAACTCTGATTTTGATTCATCAAGTAATTTTTAAATTACCAAGGCTAACCAATTCACCCCCCTCTTGGTTAAGTGTGAAGTGTTCCCATATTTTACAATCAACACCACCGCGAGCAGATTCTCATATGGCGATTCGTCCAATTAGTCTCAAAAGAGACACTTACATGCCATACGGGATATTAACATTAACTGTGTTGACGTTCCCTCACTACGAAGCCTTCGTCTTATTACTTTTATAGATGCAGACTTTGCAGGAATCAATCTTGTCAACCAAGACGACCCAATGGTGGTTTCCCTCATAATTTCCAATTTCAAAGTATCCAAGGTCCTCATTGATCAAGGCAGTTCTGCCGACATTTTGTATTGGAGGGCATTTCAAAAGCTAGAAATCTCACCAAACATGATTCAATCTCATCCTGGACCTCTACTGGGCTTTACAGGAGAAAGGGTGAACACCTGGGGGGTATGTAGATCTCATGACTACCTTTGGTCAAGGAAGTATATCTAGAAGTTTCACTGTCAGATACTTGATAGTAGAGGCCGACACTTCCTACCTCGCTTTAATCAGCAGGAAAATTTTGAATGAGCTTGGAGCCATTGTCTCTATGCCTCACTTGAAAATGAATTTTCCCACTGTGTCAGGAGAAATTGTTACCATCAAAGCGGATCAAAAGCAAGCCTGACAGTGCTACGCAGAGAGCTTGAAAGTGACACTGTATCCTTCCGATAGGGAGCTGGGTAGACATAGTCCCACTTCGAAGGTACTAGTCAGGAATGAGCATAGACAAATGGTCCACCTCCTACACCCTAACTATCTATACAACTCACTATGACGATACCTTCGATGTGGATCCACACGATGACAACGTTGACAAAGGACCTAAGCTGATTGAAGCACTTGTCAAACTTCAACTCGGACCTAAACCTAGGCAATGTACACAGCTCAGTAAAGACCTTACTGGTCATGAACACAGGCATATAGCTGACGTTCTCCGCAAGAACGTGGACTTATTTGCTTGGTAAACATCTGATATGCCAAGCATCGATCCTAGTATCATATGTCACAAGTTGGTAATATGTCCGCAAGCTAAGACAATAGCTCAAAAGAAGCGGAATATTGGAGAAGAGACACGAAGGGCAGTGAAGGAGGAGGTAGGTAAATTGCTTAAAGCCAATTTCATTAGAGAAGTCAGGTATTCTACTTGGCTTGCCAATGTTGTCACGGTTAAAAAGACCAGTGGAAAGTGGCGCATGTGCACAGATTTCACAGATGTTAACAAAGCATGTCCAAAGGATGCATACCCATTGCCCAGTATAGACAAACTGGTCGATGCTGCGTCCGAGTTCCAAGTCCTAAGTTTTTTGGATGCATACTCCAGGTACAACTAGATCAGGATGCACCCTCCAGATGAAGAAAAGATGGCATTTATCATTGAATATGCCAATTATTTCTATAAAGTCATGCCTTTTGGCCTTAAGAATGCAGGGGCCACATATCAGCGACTTATGGACCGTGTCTTCAGAAAACAGATCAAACGCAATGTCGAGGTCTATGTGGATGACATGATTGTCAAGTCTCAGATCATAGCTCAGCATGAGGCGGATTTGGAAGAGGTATTTGAGGAATTACGAAAGTATGATATGCATCTTAACCCTGAAAAGTGCACATTCGGGGTGGGAGGTGGAAAGTTCCTTGGTTTCATGATTACACATCAAGGAATGAAGCTACCTAGACAAATGCTCAACCATCTCGCAGATGCATAGCCCAACAAATATCAATGAAGTTCAAAGACTGAACGGAAGACTGGCGGCTCTATCACGTTTCCTCCCAAAGCTCGCCGAGAAGGCGAAGCCCGTTTACAGGTTACTCAACAAGACTGAACTATTCCTTTGGAATGAAACCTGTGAACAGGCCTTTGAAACATTCAAAAAGACTATTGCTGTACCACCAGTCTTAAGTCGACCTAGACCAGAGGCACCTTTGCTTCTGTATCTCTCAGTTGCGGACGAGACTATCAGCTCAACACTCGTCCAAGAAGAAAGGAAGCACCAGCTCCCTATCTATTTCACCAGTCGTATGCTACATGATGCAGTGAAGAGATATCAAATGATTGAGAAGATAGCCTTGACACCTGTCACCTTGGCTAGACGCCTCCGACCTTACTTCCAAAGTCACCAGGTAATAGTGAAAACTAACTATCCTATTAAGTAGGTACTGCGGAAACCAGAGTTGGCAGGCAGGATGGTAGTATAGTCAGTTGAAGTATCAGAGTTCGACCTACAATATGAACCCCGCGGCCCCATGAAGACATAATTTATGGCGGACTTCTTAGCAGAGTTTACAGGGGACGACAAATCCACCCCAGACTGGTGGAATCTCTATGTGGACGGAGTGTCCAACATGCGAGGAAGTGGAATAGGAATTATTCTTGAGGGTCTTGGCAACATTACATTGGAACAAGCCCTCATGTTTAACTTCAAAGCCTTCAACAATCAAGTCGAGTACGAAGCACTGATTACAGGACTTAGGCTCGCAAAAGAAGTTGGAGCTAAGTATCTGAGGTGCTACTCCGACTCGCAACTCGTCCAGGGACAGGTCACCTACAAGTTTCAAACCAAAGAAGATATACTCCTCCAATACTATCATTTGGTCAAGACACTTATCGATGGTTTTAAGATGTGTCATATACCGCGAGAGAGTAACACTAGGACTGACCTGCTCTCCATGTTAGCCAGTACTAAAAAGATCGGGTACCTCAAAACCATCATCAGGAAACACTCCAAAATCCCATCATTGACACCCAAGAGGTAATTGCAATTGATGTGGAGGAACCTAACTAGATGACCCCTTACAGAAACTTTTTCACAAAGGGAACACTGCTGACAAATGAGAAGGAGGGCCAATGAATGAAGAAGAAAGCCAACTACTATGCCATCCTTGATGGCAAACTGTTTAAAAGAGGGCTGACTGCACCTCTACTCAAGTGCCTAGACAATCAACAGACAAACTATGTCCTGAGTGATCTTCATGAAGGGATCTGCAGTCTTCACACAAGAGGACGCTCCCTTGCCACCAAAGTAGTTTGAGCAGGATACTACTGGCCGATGCTCAGGACCGATGCTTCGAATTCATTTAGGAGTGCAAAAGGTGCCAGGAGTTTGCGGACATCCCACGGATTCCTCCTAACAACCTTCACACTATTACTTCTCCATGGGCCTTTGCAATATGGGGGATGGACATCTTGGGACCACTTCCTAAAGATCCAGGAATCATCAAGTTCTTACTAGTGGCTATCGATTATTTCACCAAGTGGATTGAGGCAAAGTCACTACGAGAGATAACTACCAACGAAGTCGAAATCTTCACTTGGAAACATCTCTTATGTAGGTATAGTCTATCTATGCTATCGTTACTGACAATGGTGCGCAATTCAAGGCACAGACCTATGAAGATTTTCTCACACGATTGGATATCAAACACTGGTCATCTTTGTCGAGCATCCATAGACAAATGGTCAGGTAGAAGCGGCCAACCGAGTCATCCTTCGAGCCTTATGGATCAGACTCGACAAGTCCAAAGGCCTTTGGAAGGAAGAACTCCCCAGCATTTTGTGGGCTTATCATTGCTCACAACAATCAATTACTCATAAAACTCCCGTTTAGATCATTTATGGCCCTGATGCCATGATTCCTGTTGAACTAGGGTAAGTATCAGCAAGAAGAATGTTGTTTCAGGAACAACATAATGAAGAGAACATGCAGGTTGAGTTAAAAATCGCATAGGAGGTTAGGGATATGGCCAAAATCAGGGAAGAAGCTATGAAATGTCAGATGACAAGAAGATATAACACCAAGGTTCAACCACGAACCTCTCAGCCATGTGACTTAGTCTGTCATGTCTGGGGTGAAGCCATAAAAGATCCTCATGCAAGCAAGCTTGGACCAAACTGGGAAGGCCCGTTCAGAGTTGTCACTAGCCTGGACAATGGCGCCTATAAACTACATGAACTTAGTGGTAAAGACATTCCAAGAACTTGGAATGCGACCTACCTAAAGTTCTACCATAGTTAAGGAATTGAAGGCCAGATGATGTACTCTTTTTCCTGATCAAGTTCTTTTTTCCACTCGATTTTTGCTTGAAAGGTTTTAACGAGGCTCGTCCAAAGAATAATGGAGGGAATATGCATACTTAATTTTTCATTAATAAAACATATATCTCTTATCTTTTTGCATACACTTATGTCCACATTGCAAGCGTGTAATTGGTTTCAGGAACTATCGCCTGATCTCTATCCCAAGTCCAGCTTCGACAAAAACCCAAGATCATGTCTTGGTACTACTTGTCAAGGTCTACCCTTGACAAGCCTTACTAAAATCCAGGACGAACACGTCCTTGGTAACTTGTAGGTTGTAATTCCAAACTACGGTCTATGTACTAAAGCTTTGGTAAACCCCCAATAGGTTGTAAATCCAAACTACGGTCCATGAACCTAAAGCTTTGGTCAACCCCCAATAGGTTATAAATCCAAACTACGATCTATGTACCTAAAGCTTTGGTCAACCCCTAATAGGTTGTAAATCCAAACTAAGGTCTATGAACCTAAAGCTTTGGTCAATCTCCAAAACCCAAGATCAGTTCTTAGTAACTTACAGGTTGTAAACCCAAACTACGGTCTATGTACCTAAAGCTTTGGTCAACTTCTAAAACCGAAGGTTTACCCTTGGTACCCTACAGGGTTTAAACCCAAACTACAGTCTATGTACCTAAAGCTTTGGTCAACTTCTAAAACCCAAGGTTTACCCTTGGTACCCTACAGGTTGTAAACCCAAACTACGGTCCATGTACCTAAAATTTTGGTTAACCTACAGGTTTGTAAACCCTAGGGCTTCCCTAGGTGGACCTTCAACAAAACCCAGGACCAGTTCCTGGTACTTTACAGGTCTTTAATCTTTTGGTCGACCTTTGGTAGCACCCTAAGAGGACCTTCAGCAAAATCCAAGACCAGCTCGTGGTAATTTACAGGTTTGTAAATCCAAACTACTGTAAATCGTCAAGGTTCATAAATCTAAAGCTTTTGTAAACCTTACAAAGCCCAGGACAAGCTCCTGGCATGAAGGCCCAAGACTAGCTCCTAGCAATTTATAGGTTTGTAAACCCAAACTATGATAAACCGTCAAGGTTCATAAACCTAAAGCTTTGGTCGACCTCCATCAAAAACCCAAGGTCTACCCTTAGTACTTTACCAAGCCCAAGAGCATCTCTTGGTATACAAAACCCAAGACAAGCTCTTGGTACAAAACCCAGGGCAAGTTCCTGGCATGAAGAGCTAAGACAAGCTCGTCATTCCAAACTATAGTAGACCATTAAGATTTGTAAAACCAAGTCATTGGTTGACCTCGCCAACTCTAGGTTCATAATTCCAGACTCTGGTAGACTGTCAAGGTTAGTAAATCCAAATCATTGGTTGACCTCCAGTGCCAAAACCCAAGACCCAAGGTTAGTAAATCCAAGTCATTGGTTGACCTCCTTGGTATTTCTTCAACTTGCAAAACCCAAGACCAGCTCTTGGTAATCTACATATTCACAAGATCAAGATCATACTTTGGTGAATCTCGACAAAACCCAGCATGGACAACTCCACTGGTATCATACTTGACAAATAAAAGGTACAACTATGTCTATCCTTGACATATGTTATTATTCCTATATTTCATCCTTGCAGGATTATGCATTCTCATAAACATAAAACCCAAGATCCACTCTTGGTATACTAAGTCCAGGGTCTATTCTTGGCATACTAAACCCAAGATCCACTCTTGGTATACTAAGTCCAAGGTTTACCTTTGGCATACAAAACCCAAGAAAACTCTCTTGGTACTCTTACATATATGGAACCTCGACACACCGGGCCATAGAATTACTTGTTTTGTAGGAACAAGTTGTCAAGGCTCACCCTCAACATTCTAAACCCAAGACAACTCTCTTGGTATTTTCATTCACTTGGAACCTAGACAAGCAGTGTTAACGACTTAGACACTAACAAAAACAGGAGTCCATGACAACTGTCCAAGGTCCGCCCTTGACAATTCAAACCCAAAACAAGCTCTTGGTATACGTGTTCATTTGGAATCTCGACAAGCAAGACTACATATTTAGTTATTTGCAAAAGCAGAAGTCCAACATTAAGTTCAAGAATCATACTTGACACTACAAACTCAACTTACATTCTTGGTGATTCATTTGCTTTTAAGTCTCAGCAAGTAAAATGGGATACTACCAACTACAATATCTCAACACTTATGATGAAAATGCATAAGTCAAGCGGCTTACATTCATCAACACAAATATTTGCAAATAGAAGATAGTATGCAAAGATGAAGACACATAAAAGCTGAAGAAATAAGGGGCATATTTTCATTAATTTGTTGACACTCTACATGACCTCCATGACCAAAAGCTTTAAAAAAAACAGAAGCAAAAAGAAATCAAAATAAAGCATCCTAAAAATTGGCTCTATCACCATCTTCTCCTTCGGCAAAGCTCTACCTGGGGTGAATAACTCATTATCATCACTCTTGGTACACAACAACTTGATCACTAATCTACTCTTATGCCTTGGTGGCTTTGGTGACACGATCTCCACTTACCTCTGGTGAGATGATCTCTACCTACTCCAACAAAGATATTGAGGACGAGCTTCTGCACTTTTATCTCCCTCATTGGGATTGACAATTTTGGAAGAACATCTTCCCTCACCAGCTCGAAGCCAGACACGGTTGGAATAACAGTGGGTGACCCAGTGCTACGACTGGGGAGAAGCCCTCACACTCTGAGTACCAGTTGGCCTCGACCCCCCAGAAGCAGATGGAGGGGGGAGAATGGTTAATGGCAAAGACTCGCCTGCCTGAGGGGCGACGGACGGTCTTGCTTGCTAACGAGGATGAGAAGTACCCTCACCAACCCGATGGGAACTCACATTTCTCTTGGAAGAGAAAGACCCAGAGGTGCCACCATGGGTGTCCTCTTCAAAAGAGTCACCAATGGAGATCACTTCACGCATAATGTACTGCTCCACTGACTCTCCTAAATAACTACCCCCCATACCCAGAGCAAAATCAGACAAAGGGGATTCAAACATTTTGAGAGAAGGATATTGAGACCATAATAAAATTTTAAGGTAAGAAGGGACAGAGGAAGAAGACGAGTTTCAGAGGAAGGAGAAATGGCGGTGAGAGAAATGGCAAATGTCTCATCAACTTAAAAGAGGCATGACAACTGAGCAGTTACGTGCAGATTTGAAACGTCTCCCTTGCAATCCGCGCCATAATTAATTCCCACTCACCCACTACCGCACTACTCCAGTACGTGCTCACTCCTTGAGGGACACGTATGCACGAGTGCGATGAGTGTGCTTCATGCACTTGGGGGAAAAACAAAGCATCACGCTTGCTTTCAAGGCTCCCGCCCAACGGTCGGATTTTGGCAGAAATACCCAACCTCGACACTTCATTGGCCTGACACATTGGACTTCATCAATATAGTCTACATTAACAGGCTTAACATAACTCTCCATAATTACTTTTTATGAAGTTATCATCATTGACATTGGACATCACTTGTCCATCCTTGGGGGGCTCCTCGAGCTCAATAGTATCTTTCACATGTCAAAGAGCATTTGGCAACCTTGACACCAGACATTCTTCATCAACGTTTACTCATCCTCTTTCGCCTATAAAATGGCTTAGAGGCTGGGGGCTTATGTATTATACAAATTGGTAAAATTACACGTGGACATTATCGTGGGGTCATTGTACACATGTTCATCGTCCGTGTCCACCTTGCTACAGTAACCGTGTATATTTTCACCTTAAGTGTCAACCCGGACTCGACGAGTACAACTTGTCCGCCCTCCTAGTCAGCCCTGCTACAGGAACGCGAACATCTGTCAACTTAGCTTCCAGAAGCTCCTGGACCACAACAACTTATCTATTATATATTTGAGATAATACAACTACCTTATCTCCTAATATCTCTCCAATTTTCTACAAGCTGTTATTTATCTACAAATAATAACATATCTATAAGGTACACATTATCTCTAATTCAAATATAACTACCTGTTAATATCTGTTATCTTATCAATAGATTATCTAATAAACGAAGGCCCATACTCCATGCTATAAATATAGGTTCTCTCTAAACCTTTACGAGGGTTACAAGGCATTATTGATCTTATATTCATCTCACACTTATCCGAGGCACCCTAAAAAATTATCCATTCTTATACACTTGATTATTCTTCAATAATTAATGTACTTACTTGAGCGTCAGAGTGTCTTTCCTTTGTTTTGCAGGTCTCTTTCTTGAACAAAGATGTTCACTCATCCGACGTGCAAAGTTTGGGAACCAACTCATCATCACACGTGGAATTTTCAGATTTTGGTAAGAACAATTGTCAATACACGCCAACATAGAATACCACAAAATTCAAAATGCTTACAACTACAACCAACCACATCACCATCCCAGAAGACTTTATGCTTTTGTGAATGTTGCTCCTTGTAATGATGCATAATGTATTCCATGATTTTTTCACATATTTTGTGTTGAGTTGCTCTCTCAAACTCCTCCAGAAACTTATTGGAATCAACTGTTGTTCAAACATTATAAACATGCTCTTGTAAAAGAGATAAAGTAATAAAGTTTGAAGTAAAAAATCCTATATGTATCCAACATAGTATGATGTAATTGTTGTTGTCCAATGTTCTCAATGGCAAGAATAATCTATAATATTAGATATGAAAAACAATTTAGAATTTAGGATACTTCATATGGTACTACAATCCAATTACCGCCAATTATTAAATAGTTGCATTGTAAAAATAATCCACAAAATAAGATAGGAAAGAAACTAAAATATCATATGAATTCTTGTTTGAAAAGTTGGATTACACATGAGCAAGATAAGTAAAGCATTTGACAAATCCATTTATCCTCTCAAATCTTTCAGTTGTTGTCATACCCCCAAAGAAATGTCCACAAAGATAAGATGATACCCAATATTGCTTTACTTCATAGAAGCCTTTTATGTGCTTATTTGCTTCTAGGTTGAAATTAGAAACAATAATAGTCCATTCTTGTTCAAAATCATCAATATTGTCGAGCATATAATCCTATAAAAATTAGCACACCATGATGAATAATGATTTTGAAGAATAGAAGTAAGTCAACCACTAAATTTAGCAGTAATATGCCATATACAAATACATGTTTGTGAATGGCATTTAAGGAGAAATTGCTTAAGTTATCCATGGATCTTGGTCAATAATTATTGTCTTTGGAGGTTTCTTCATTATAGAAAAAAAAAATAGTTTGTATGCAAGAAAAAGTTGTCAATAAGAATATGTACAAGATTACTATTTTAAATAAATTATAGTAAAACTTTACAAAATCTAAGGAAAAGGGGGATGTGTAATAACTAACTTTCATTAGTCATTGCAATGTAGCAACTGTTTTATTTCGACGGAGTGCACATCCAGAAAATATTCTCCTTTCATGACTGTCAACTCCAACGAAAATGCCAAAAGGCATATTATAAGAATTCACCTTTTAAGTAGTGTCAAATGCAACAACATCTCCATAATCTTGGTACAATTCAAAGCAATGAGGCGGTGACAAAAAATATGCTCCAACCTCTTATGTTCATCAATGGTAAATGCAAATTGGAAGCAATAATTTTTATCCTTGACACACTTACAAAATTGAAAAAAATCGTTAACATCATTATCCATATTTTTTGGTAAATCTTATTGAAAAAGTTATGAACATCCTTTTGAAGAAGCGAACATGCTCTAGAGGTAATAATTCATGACCTTGGTTAGATATAAATTCAATAACTTTCCATTCTTTTGGAAAAATGTCAAAGGATTTCTCCAACTTGATTGCCAAGGAATCTTACATCCACTTTTTGAAGATTATCTATTTGTTTGCTCTTTAGATTGATTATGAAAAAATTATCTGGAAATCCTCCATGGTGAAGTAATCATGCCCACTTATTATCCCATTGTTATTAAGAAAATGACTTTTCCAAATTGAGAACTCATTCCTTTTAGCATAACTCTCATAAAACCTATAAGCTTCTTCCTTACTTAAGAAACATTGTTGAGTAAAAGGTCCAAAATAATTTACAATAATATTTTTAAGAGAACCTTCATGGTCATCTTTACTCATATCAACTATTCCACATCCAAAATTATCACATGATTCATCATTTGGAAGATTGTTCAAATTAATCAAATTTGTGACTCTCAAGTCTTAACCTACATAGATAAATTGATAATAATATTGTACAGCTAAAATTTTCACAATATAAATATATGCATGCTAATTAATTTGATTACAAATTTTTAAAACTAGTAAATTTAAAAAAGAAGAGAAAAAGACACATTCAATTTGTATTGTTTAGTAGTCACGAGTCATGACTCTATCAAATTAAACATATACAATTATATATAAAAATTATTATTATTCAAAAAATAAAAAAGAATAAAATACTTAGTTGTGTCACACCTTTCTATTAACTTGGTTCCTTGAGTCTCTTATATCTTCGACATGTTGGGTTGAAGACTTGAACCCAATTCATCGAAAACAACTCTCTAAATTCATTGTAGTAAATTGTTATTAAAAAAATTAAATTATTCTAACAAAAATGAAAAGAATCATAGTACTATTTTCTATTTATTACTTACAATATGTTTTTCTATTGTTTTATAACACCGTACAACATTAATGAAAAATAAAAAAGGAAAAGCAATTTTAAAAATAACTAAGTACCTTGTCATCTTTAGTCCTTTGATTGATGGAAAATACTATTTTGGTGGAGGAAGGCTTTAGACTATATAGTTTATGGAGGCAGAATATTTGTGTTAATTAATTTCTATTTTATTGATAGGAAGCAAGGTTATCAAAATCACAATTTAAATCGTAAAATCGTACAAGTTTCGATTCCATGGTGCCTTCGTGAGTTAAATCATGAGAAGAATTGAAAACTGAGTGGAATCGAGCGAGTTAACGTAGACTCAGAGTCTGCATTGAGTTTGCGGGTTTGAAAAAAATGAAAACGACGTCATTCCGTTCATTTCTTTTTCTTTCTTCCTCCTCACTTTGCGTTGGCATTATAGTGCTTCTGTAAATCATTTTGTTTTTCTTTCTTCCTCCTCGCTACATGTTCGGCTGTTCCGTCACTCCACCTCACAATTGTGACAGGGCAACTGCAAAAGCAAAGGTGAGGTGCACTTGTGTGGTGGTCGTGGTCGTGGCAATAGTGCGAAGCGGAAGTACGAGTGGTCGAGTGTGTGTTTCTTCTACGACTGTGCAAGTGCGTGGTGGCCGTGGTGATGGTGAAGGGAGTCTCTATTTTTATTTTCTCTATTCTATTTTCATCCTCCGTGATGGTGAAGTGCGACGGCCCGAGACTACGTTTTCTTTGTTTCTTCTACTGTTTTGGAAATTCGTAGATTCTAAGTATTATCGTTGTAGGTCTGACTCTTGATTGCATCTTCATGCAAACATCTTTAAGGTTGTTCATGAATAGACTCCTTAAAAGAATACGTGGAATACATATATGATAAGTGAATACAATATGAAGCTTTTAATTACAAATAAAATGAGAAAAGGGTTCAGTAATTGTCAACAATATGATAACTAACACAACATTGAAGCATGTTACAGAAGCCATATGTAGTATATATCATAATGATAAACAAATTAGATTAAAAAGGTAAATATCAATTGGCTATGCAATATCAGACAAAACTTATCCATATGTGAAGAAAGGTAAATATGAAATACTTATATGACAATTGAGTCTTTTATGTTGAAGATAGATTTCGTTATTCTTCTTATCTTATTTGGATCAAATGTATTTTGGGTATTTTATGTTGTCATTTCTCAAATTTGTTGAATTTGTAAATTTGTTGAATTTGTAGTTGAGTAAAATTGATAGTTCAATTTGCAGTAAGATCATACAACAATGAAGACATTTGAGTAAATATTGTGGAATTTGTAGTTGATGTACATATTTGGGAATTTCTCCAATTTAAATTATCATTCTCTGCTCTTTGTTCTCTGTTATTAGTTTATTATAATTAGTGGAAGTGGATCCAATTCAATTGGTGGAGACTTAACTGAGGGTGGCTCTTCTTCGGTTACCAGAAGTAAAAGCAAAAATGTCTCTGGGAATATGACTGATATTGGGTGGAAACATGGGATTGATGTTGATGGCATTGGTAAGAGATTCAAATGCAAGTATTGTTCAAAGACTATGAGTGATGGAGTTTTCATATTCAAGCGTCATCTTGTTGGACTAAAAAAGATTATGAACCTTGTACTACGGTGCCAAATGAGATTAAATTGTTGATGATGAAAACTTTTGTTGAATCTAAAGCAACAAAAGAAAAGAAAAGGAGATTGAATAGTATTGATGAAGATGAAGAAAATGTTGACGGGGTGAAGACAATCAACTTGCAGGGACAAAGGGGTTTTGGTTCAAAAGAAAAAAATGTAGTGCAAGTAGAGGGAGTGTCTCAATTCAAGCAACTTTGAATCAATTGATGAAAATAAAAGATAAACCTTTAGTTGATGCTCAAGTTGCTGAATGTTTTTACACAAGTGTCATTCCATTCAATGCTATTAAAAATCTTGCATTTTTAAAGATGTGTGAGACGATCAGGAAATATGGACTGGTTATAAACCTCCATTTTATCATGATGTAGAGAAAAGTTCTTGAAACAAGCAGTGCAAAAAATTGATGACAGTTTGCAAGTGTTTAGGGATGAGTGGAAGAGAACTGGTTGCTCAATAATGTCTAGTGGATAGATAGATAAAAAAAGACATTCAATTTGTAACTTTTTGGTGAACAGTCCAAAAGGGATAATATTCCTATATTATCAGGTGATTACTGATAATGCTGCGAATTTCAAAACAGCAAGAGAATTGTTGATGCATACTCGGCAAAATTTGTATTGGACTTCATGTGCTGCACATTGCATTGATCTAATGCTTGAGGACTTGGAGAAACATTTGAAGATTCACGAAGTTACTATAAAGAAAGGAAGAAAGATAACCACTTATATATATATGGTAGAACAATGCTCATTAGTATGCTCAAGAAGTACACAAATGGGAGGGACTTGGTTAGACATGATATGACTAGATTTGCAACTGCTTACTTGACTTTAGCCTGTCTCCATGAAATGAAATCATCTTTGATGAGAACTTCACAAGATGGAAAAAAGTAGAAAATTCAGTTTTGGATAGTAGATTTTGGAATAATGTATCCATATGCCTCAAAGTTGTTGCCCCTCTTATGGTAGTCCTTCGATTGGTGGATTCTGATCAACAGCCTGCCATGGGTTTCATATATGTTAAGATGGATTGTGAAGTAAGTTTTTAATATTATATCATTTAAATTTTAAAATATATTTTACTTTATTTATCTATATCTAATTCTAAATATAATTTTCCTTATTTATCTGTGTTTGGGAAATTATTGATAAGAGGTGGGAGACAGAACCAACTTTATAGGTCTTTGCATACAGCTGTTTATTATCTTAATCCTTAATTTCATTTTGAAGAGGATTTTAAAAAAGATAATGGAGAAGTGAAATGAGGATGTTTTATTTGTATGATGAGATTGATAAAGGAAGTTGGGGTAAGGAACAAAATTAAAGGGTAGCTTTTTGAATTTCATTTTGGTAAAGGTCTTTTTTTATGAGAATGCAATAAACTCTCGGAAGACTATGCCACCTGCAAAATGGTGGGAAATGTTTGGGGATGGATGTCTAGAATTAAAGTAGTTTGATATTCGTGTTTTGAGCTTAACTTATAGCTATTCTGGATGTGAGCATAATTAGAGCTCATTTGAAATGGTAATTGAACTTCATGACTTTATTTGTGTTTTGAATATTTGTTTTTGTTTAGTTTAGACGCTAGACTTTATTTAAGTTATGAACTTCACTTTTTTATGTTATTTATATGTTCATACAAAGAGGAGAAACCGCTTGCATCAAAAGAGGATGAATGACTTAGTTTATGTGATGTACAACTTGAAGCTGAAAAGTAGACAAAAAAGAAAAATTGTTGCTCTTCCATTTGGAGATATGAAACTTGATGATGAGTAGATAACAGAAGAGGGAGATGAATTAGATGATATTTTTGATGAAGATAATGTCCAAGTTGAGCAACCTCTATCTGAAAGTGGTAGTGGAAGCAATATTGACTTGGTTGAAGGAAGTTTAAGTGATCCAACTTTGGATGCATTTGATATGGATAATTTGGATTTGAAAGACAATGTTGAATATCATTTCTCAACCGAGGAAGAGCTTGAAAGACAATGGTGGTGATATTGGAGATGATTTTATTAGAGGATTGATGAACATTTGAACTATTTCTATGTTTTTTAAATGTTTTTTATTTTAAGAACTTATGTTTTTTATTGTATTGAATTTATGTTTGATTGGGTGTGAACTATGCTAGTTTATTGAATTATTGTTAAAGTTTGTTATTTTGATTTATTTTAGGGTTTAAATATTTAGTTATGATTTTATATATAGGAATATTAATGTTTTTTTTATATTGAGTAAACTTTTTACGAGTTTACGATTTAATTCTATGAGTCGAGTTTATGGGACGGCCTCCACGAGCTTATGTAGAATTGTGAGTGTGACAACTTTGATAGGAAGAGAGAGATTATATTATAGTGAGTTTGTAAAATAAATAAGAGAAAACATTTTTTTTATAAAAAGAATCAAAATTGGTTAGTTTGTTAAAAAAAAGGGTAATTAATAAGGCTTATAATAACTTGTGCAAGGTTGTACAGGTTAGAAAAATCGATTAATCAATTATAATATTTTGGAGCATAAATAATATCAATTATGAGCATGGATGAAGCTAGATTTAGAACATAAGTCAGACAAACAATAAAAATTAATTTTTATTCAATAAATATTTTGGTATTAAATTTTATATTAAATATTCACAATTGTGCATTTTTAAATCAATTCAAGAACATATCTAAAAAATATAGCTAATAAGCGTTGATAGAGTCTTTTATTCACATTAGTTGTTAGTACATCAATTATCAATTTTATGAGTCACTAAGGATATATTTATTATTTTATAAAAATCCATAATAAAATTAGTGTTCACATTAATAGCCATAATTTTTTTATGAAAATGTCCTATTGATTGTTATAAAAATTTACTAAGTCATAATGAATTATATTAGTCACTTGATTATTTTTTAACAATCAATATTCATTGAAGAAAAACTAATAGAGGTAGAATGTTGTGTCATTTGACTAAAACAAGACAAGAAAAATGAAAAAAACATTAAGAAGAATAATCATAGAATGAGATAGCATTTGTTGGTATGTTATAAAATTCAAGATATTAAACCTTTATAAAACATTCATAAATTTACTCCATTGACAAAACTTAATAAATAAACTTCATTTCTTAAATCAATTTACAATTCAATCAATATAAAAAGAAATTCTAATAAAAACATTTTATTTCAAATACAATTGTCATAATATATTATAAAAGGAAAAGAAAATTAATAATACTCAAGTGCAATTATTTATTTAACCAAAATTATAAAAAAAAATTATAATATTTGTACAAAAAAAAGAAAGAAAATGTCATTAAAATTACCAAATTCTCTTAATAAAAATAATATCAATAGTATATATTAACAAAATTAAGGAGGGACGAGGCCTTTTAAATATAAATAGATTTATACTTAATTATGTGTTTCTATAATCGATTATTTTAATGAGACAACATAAACAAAACTAGAACAAAAATAATCAATCATGCCTTATAGATAATATATTATCTTGAGTTGGAAATAATTTTAGCAAGTTTTTGACCCAGAAATGGATCAAATCAATTTATTAACATCTAACAACTTTAGAAAAACTTAAGGCTCAATTACAAATTTTATCACCTAACTTTAATTATTTTGAAAGTTTTACAACCTATATTTTTTTTTGCAAATTTTATCATTTATGTTTCTAATATTTACAATTTTATCATTGATGAAATGTCACAATAAGTTAAGGAAAAAATGAAACAACGTCATTTTATTACCAATGTGATCGTAAAATGCGCAAAACTAAAAAATGGATAATAAATGTTGCAAAATGTTAAAAGTTGGGTGATAAAATTTGTAAAAAAACTTGAGTTGTAAAATTTGTAAAATGATGAAGGTTCAGTGGTAAAATTTGTGAAAAAATTTGGGTGGTAAATTTGCGAATTGATGAAAGTTAGGTGATAAAATCTGCAACTAAGCCAAAATTTAAATCAGATTTGGAACATTTATAAAGATATTTAAGCATGAATCAAAATCCATTGAGCTAAGTTTGGTCGAACTAGGAAATCTTACATAAGGTCTAACAAAATGGAGGCTAAGACTTTATTAGTTAAAACTTGCATTTTTTGTCTTCTTAATTGTTAGCATTCATGAAAATTCTAACATCAAAGTCGTGTTCATTTACATATAATAATATCAATTTAGATCTTTAGGTCAACAAACTCTAATATTTTGGAATGTTTTTCAAATGATGCAATAGGGGGTATCTTGGTAAACAAATATATTCTTTTACTTAGGCATGTGCAATTTATCAAGTGTTATCTTCATATATAATCATCAGAAACATTTTTCTTGAAGATAAATTACAATTTTTTTGTATGTGCTGAATTATACTATTGATGTAATACATTTTTAACCTCCCTCATGTCATGCTAATTTATTTTATATAATTAGGTGATATTTGTTATAGGTTGTTTTTATAGATTATAATGAATGTTCATATTGTCACATTGAACAAATGTTCTATTTGTGATCACTTGGGTAAAACAAATATCCTTTAAGATAATAATGAAATATATATTTTACTCCAATATCTTCGTATAGGTGAAGAATTACACCTTACTAATAAGTTAAGATAAATATGATATTAAGTCATATGTGACCAATAAGATACATCAATGCTTTAATTTCATTATGGTACAACATTTCATGTAAATAGTGTTGCTTCCTTTTCTAGAGATATAAGATGATCTTTATTTATATTTAGTAACTATATGATTGAGAGAGAAAAAAAAATTCATTCCTCCTAGATTCAACACTTTAAATTCTTTATTTAATTTCAAACCTTATAAGATTTTAGGAATCTCAATAACATTTAACCCATCAACACAACATTAATAATTATAATAACTAACTTTTAGATATTTTCATGAAAATTCATGGACAAATACCTCATGCACTTCATTCAATTATGTATAATTTCAATTTATAAAGAAATTTATTAAATTTGCTTGAATATTCAAGAACAAAAAAAACTTAATTTAGGCAAGTTAAATCCTTCACAAAGTTTTTCATAAATATATTTTATCTAATGAGTTATTAACAACAATTGTCGAATTACTGTCAAAAACAACTAAAATCTCCAAAATTTGCAGACCAAGGCACGATCCCAACTCATTTCTCGGAGACACATTTCATCAAGCATGTGTTAGTAATTTGAAACAAAGGAAATTATTTTAATTCATCATTTCAAAATAGAATGCAAAACAAATTTAAATAAAATTGAAAACAAATTTAGAGAAACAACCCAAGGATCCAATATTTTGGTAAATCCTCATAGTTCCAAAAAAACAAAAAATAAATTTATTATCATGTAACCCAATTCAAAATAATGAGATAAACACCTCATATTTGTTCATCAAAATAAAAAATACAATTGTATATCTCAAATGAAATGAATTCAAACATAATTCGAATTGAAACAAACAATCAATCGATCTCGACAAAAGGATTAATCAATCCTATGCCTAATCCCCAATTCAATTTCCTAAATCTCAACAAAATCATGCGTAAACTCAAAAAATGGAAAATCATAAAACGGCAAAAAACATAAATCATAAATTTGAAAATTGAAACATAGAGGAACTCAAATTTACCAAAAGCTTGGGATCCTTGGATTGAAAATGGATTTTGCTCTCCATAATCATCTTCATTGAGAAATTCAATAGAAAATTCAAAAGAGAAGAGAAAGGGAGAAACAAAAAGAAAACGAGAGAGAAGAGACCAAAACCTAATTAAATTTCTAAAATGTAAAAATTGTTGTGTAAAGTGTTGTGTCTACAAGAGAGTAAGTGTATTTATTACAAGAGCACGAACAAAATATATGCGAATTCTTAATTACAACTTAAGCCTACTCTTAAAATCCATAAAAGACCTATTAAAAACACTATTAGGCCACTAAAAACAAAACTAGGCCCAAAAATACAAAACTGAAATATTCCGATGCAAGATAGCCACATCGAAGCTCAATTTTGACCCTTGAGACCTCAAAATTAGGCTGAGCTCATGAGACATCAAAATTGTAGAAATTCTCAATCTCTTTCAAATAAGATTAAAATCAAATGAATCAAAGTTTCATAAAAATATTTATGGCATGTACGGTAAAATAGTGAAAACTAATAAAACTCAACACTTGGTCCAATGAGGCCAAATGTCATAAAATTTAGCTAAAAGGATAAAAAATATTAGAGTATGTAAATTATGCACAGAATAAGCTACTAATGAATGCTAAATTATGCTCTATTAATCATACAAATAAGTTGTAACAACATTTGTTAGACACAAATCGTATTATTATATTAATATGTTTATTCACAATCTATTTTGGTTCTTTGTGAAAACTCTTACATGATGTTTGATTGGAGGAAATGGAAGGGAGGGGAGGGAAGAATTTTTTTAAAAATATTTCATACTTTTTCAATTTTTAGGAGGAGAAGGGAGGGGAATGGAAGGATGCAAAACTCATCCTCATTCAGTCTCTGCTTTCCTTCAATATTGGTTGATAGGGGGGATTAAAAAAAGTTATATATATTGAGTAAATTTAATATTATAAGGATATAAAAGTAAATTACTTTTTAAAATCCGTCCATTCCCCTTTGTGAATCAAATAAGAAAATATTTAATTGCCCTTCCATTAATTGAAATAATAGGACGCCACAATAAAAGGTAATAGACCCCACATGAAACTCTAAGACCTAAGATTGGCAAGAGACCCTTTATCCCATACATCCCAACACGATTATCAGTTAGAAGGGGAAGGGATGGTTAGAGAAAGAAAAAAGAGAATGAATGAGGAGAGGAGGAAGAGGAGAGAAAGAATAGATTTAAAGGTACCCAGGGCCTAGAGCTCGTCCTTGTATATTCTGCAAGGTGAGTCTCTATTTCTTGTCTTCTTCGTCCCCTTGATATGCTAGTTTTCCTTTTGAACCCTAAGTTTGGAGATTTATGGGTATTGATGATTTTTCATGATTGGGGCGGGGGGGGGTTATCAAGTAGATTAATCAGTTTGAAGTGTAATAGAAGTGATTAAAACTTGATTGATTTCTTTGGGATCGATTAAAAGTCACGGGTGACCCTTAGTGATTCTCGCAAGTTAAAGATCGCATGCATGCACTAAGCATGTTGATGCATGCTCAATGCGTATGACTTATAAGTCCATGTTCAAGGGTTAGGGTCCATGCTAAGTGCGATGAATGTGTGTTATGCACGATGAGTTTCAGGGTTTATGTTCAAGGGTTGTACTTAGCACAATGAATGTGTGCTCAACGTGCATTAGTTTTTGGGTTCGGGTTTGATCACCTATGCTAATTAAGCACATGTCATGTGTGCTAAGCATGAAGGTCACCTATGTTATGCCTGTGAAGTCACACTAAGCATGAAGACCCATGGAGTGCAAGGTTAGGTTGATGCGTTAAGCACATGATGAACATGCTAAAAATGGGGACTTCTAGAAAGCAAGTTTAGAGCTATTGCACTAGCGCGCGTAAGCACAAGTGATGCGTTTAACATGCTAAGTATAGGACCCCTACAACAACATGGTGTGTTTTGCTTATTTCCATTCATATATTCAATGTTTACATGTTTTAAATGACTATTAAGGATAATATGTGATTATTCCTTGTGTTCTTGCTATAAATTGGTACCTTGAGGTGTTTGATTATTTTATGTATATTGTGTAGCCATAGGTGTTGCATTCATGTGATTATTTTGTCTTCCTAGAATCGTATGTATAGAAATGATAGATCATGTGTAAGAAGATATTTAATACACCTAAGATTAAAGGATGCCTCCTTAGCAAAGGTAGGGAGTTTCCCTGTAGTTATAAAAAGGTTTTATGAAAGAAAATGTTTTCAGAGAAATATTTTAGAGATACATGTTTTCAAAGAAAAAATGTCTCCTTAGTAATGATAGGACTTATTCGGATCTAGTCATGTCCAAATTCAATCCCTTAAATTGAAGGAGGATATAAATGAGGTCAAACAAGAAGGATGCTTTTTTTTAGGGAAGTTAAGTGAAAAATAATAGCAATGTTAATATGAACTAAATGAAAAAATAGAAAATGTAACCATGAAATGTATATTGTGAATGCCTATATGTAAGGCATGTATATTGCTCTATTGGGTATTAAATGATGTGCTTTCCTAGTTGCTAGATGAAAGATGTCAGATAAGCCTATACATTAGATGAAGACGTAGGTATATTATGTACCTAAAGGAGGGTATGTGATAATTGTTTTGTATACGTATATTAAAACATAGGAATTAACTTCTTCTGAGCTTTTATCCAATAGATACTAAAATTAGTTGATTTATAAGGTGTTGGTTGTATTTTTTGTAGAAATTCACTGCAAGGGCATGGAAAGAGGATTGAGGGTCTGAAGCTGCTCGCTCAGCGCGAAGAGGCCTACTCGACGCACTAGGCCCGCTTAGCGTGACCAGCTCGCTTAGCGCATGATCACTTATCCAGCTGGACACTGAAAGCACACATAGCGCGTGACCATGACACTGGGCTGCGTTTTAAGGAGAAAAAGGGGGAAAATAAAAACAACGGGGATCAGAGGCACTTTTGGAGAGACAGAAACCAAGCATCTAGGTCACGAAGGAGACGTCCTTCTACACCATTGGAGCCTGCATTCACCATTTTATACCTCACTTTCTTCCATTCATTCCATTTCCTTTGTCCTAACCTTCCATTTGTATAAGCCTCTCATGAAAATGAGAGGTCTAACCCCTCCCATTGTTGGGAGCTCAACAACCAAAAGTTTTGATGTAATCAGTGGCAGATCCATACTATAGTGAGGGTGTGCACATGCACCTCACTTTAAAAAATTACATATAATTATATAATATTTTTATATTTTGTCCCCTAATTTTATATATTTGAACCCACTACTCTTATATTTTTATAATTTCATATTTTATACTCTTTAATTTTATATATTTGAACCCATTATTCTCAATTGTCCCCACTGACCCAGGGTCCTAGATCCGTCACTGGATGTAATGATTCTAACTATCTATTCAATGTTATTTTTTGCATTATCGCTGTTTTTCTGAGTTATTATCATGCTAGTGGTTTGATCATCCATTTTCATGTTTCGTTATAGCTTTAAATACATTGGAAAATGGTTATTTCCCTAGAACTGAAAAACACTTCTAAATGTACCATTTCTAGGGGAATGATTATGTTTAGCGTAAGTTGTTCATCTTTAACCTTAATGCAAATCGGTTAATATAACTTTTAAGGGATTAAGAGTGACATTAAGTGATTTAGAGTCTTGCACTTGAGGAATCATGGCTAAAATTCATTAGTAGATGAAGGTGATTGGAAAATAATGTTGAATAGCGAAAAATCTTTAATATTGTATCAAAGTTAGTTTCGATTAGTTTAGCCCCCGACATACTTCACACCATATTTCAACCTTCACCGCAATACTCCGAGTGTTTGTGTCTTTGTTCCTTGTATTTATTATGCTTTATAGTTTATTAGGTCAAGTTTAATTATATGCTCTTTACTCTAAAGAACCAAAATGAATCATTAACTGTTTAGAAACAAACGTGTATTAACTCTGAGTACAAACAAAGTCCCTGTGGAATCGACATTCGGACTTACCGTTTAATTATTACTTGGACAAATTGGTACGCTTGCCAAAGGGTTAACAGTATGTAAAGGGTTATACCTGATAAAAAAGTTTTTGTGAGCCCCAGTTGGGCATGTATGAAGGTTTAAAGAAAAAGGAAAGGCGTGTCCTCATCCAACGTTATAGCTAAGTAATTCCCTAATGAATGGTCAAGGTTTTTGTTTAAGGTTCTGACACTTAAGGTACTAGTGGACTTAGGTTTGACCATGAAGGCTAACTCTAAGTACCAAAGAAAAGAAAAAATTAAAAAGTAGTGAAATAGGGATATTATCATGTTTAGCTAATAGATCTGAGAATAAATATACAAAGGTAAGATTGAGGCATAAGTTAGACAACATAGACTAGTGATAAGTCAAAGTAGTTCCTAGAAGCTTAGTAAAAAGTGAGACCATGAGAGTTAAGAAAAAGATCATTAGGATAGTAAAGCTAGTTTAGAGTTCTTAGAGTATTCAATTAATTTTTATGTTGCGTACCTTTAAGTTTCATGTTTAGCAGGTGGATGTCCTTGCTAAAGGAGTTTGGAACTTGGAGTGAAGCATGAAAAGAGATACTATAGTTGTCCTCTTAATGTAAGGGAGTGAGTTTATGTTTCTGTACGTGTTAATGGTGGAAATTTGTCAAGTGATCAAAATGTAATTCGTCATTGATTCCACACTTGATTCTTATCAATCAAAAACAACTTATTTTATTTAGTATGACAGAATCACACTTGTAAGTTCTTTTTATTCAAACTAACAGTTGATATAACTTTCAATTAAAGGAATTATGAGATCAATCGAATATACAAGAGATTTTAATATAATCAAATATTATTGTAACATGTTCGAAAATAGTCATTTTGATGATTATTCTTTGCAAATAAAGTTGTTTTTAGTAATCAAGAAATGCTTAGATTATAAGTCAAGAATATACCTATTTCAAGTATAGTTATAGAAATCTTTTTTTGAATGAGTTGATAGTTTTTGTAATAAATATGTTTTCAAAACAAGTAAAAAAATATATAAATTTGAGGGGTAAACAAATTTAAAATGAAAAGAAAGAAATGACTTGCAAAGTAAATTACTTTGAAAGTAAATCGAATTGAAATGCAACCAAAGATAAAGGAACATAAATGTAAAGTACCCAAAATGTAAATTGAAAGTAAAGTACGAAATGAAATGAAAGTTGCAGAAAAAGTAAAGAATAATAAATAAGTAAATTTGAGTTTAGAGAAGAAAAAAGTATAAAGTTTGGAGAAGAAATGTAGGAAGAAAAGATTCTATGAAACATAAGTCAATCAAAGAATGAAATGACATGAACAGTAGATTGCATTAAGAAATGAATTCGAACATACACATGGTTCTGGTAACCGATAGCCATTTTCTTTGTGTAGCGTGTTTGTGTAGAGGTTTCTATGATCTTCTCAATCAAGGGAAAATGTCTACTAGCGTTCCTATTTATAGCCTATTTTGACCCAAGGGTCAAATTACTAGGTTTATACAAGTGTACAATCTTATTTGAACTAATCATCTCAAATTTTGCCACCTATGTCTTCGTGTCTTCCATCAGAAAATCGTTAGTAACTACTCTCGCACTTTTGATCGAAACAACATGCCTTCGATAATTCTTTTCTCTTCATATCTTTGAGGAACATCTAACTTCAACAAACCATCTTCTGATGTAGTTTTCATCTTCTAAGTCTTCATGTTTTCGATCATCCATTGAACCCAATCTTTTTACTTATTTTTCGATTGTTGTCATAACATAACTTTGGCGTTATGATCTTTTGTTTCTTTCGATCCTTGTACTTAGAAAAATTCACTAACACCCCTAACAATATGACACCTAAATGTCAAAAAGATTTGTATTATATTTATTTAAGTAATTCGTGTTTGTGTTCTATTTCCATGTGATCTTTGATGTTTGTATATTTTGAGCCCTCCTTGTTGAGGCACATGAGCAAATAAGGTAGCATCCCTAAGGATGTTACATATAGGATAACAACCCAAATTATATCTTGGATACGTCCTCAAAATACATCGAATCTAATTTCTAACATTTAAATATGTCAAATTAATCTTGAATTATACCGAATTAGTGGGAAATAATGGATCATGCACACTACTACTTTTAAATAGAAATAAAAAAAATCAAAGAAGAATAAACTTCCACATAATAATACTCCCTCAGGTCCTTTTTGGTTATTAACCATACAAGTTACACTAATTGGTAGAAATGTAATGTCATTAAATGTAATCACCACTTAAATCAACTAATTTAAAGGGTGTTTTTGGAATAAAATTAAAACTTATGACATTATTAATTAAAACTAACTAAATCATTTTTATTGATTTTGACAAATTAGTTATTTGTTTCTTGTATAAAGGATCAGAGTGAGTAATATTTATGGTTAATAAGTTTTTATTCTCTCAACTATTTTATATTTTGATTTTCATTTATTCTTTAAATTTTTGCACATTTTTAGTCTAACATTTATTTTTATCACTCAAAAATTAATATCAATGAAGTTGAATTTTGCCTTTTTTTGGCCTAATTTTAGATTCTCTTGGAGACTAATTTTGAGTAATAAAAATCAATTAGTAACTATAAATGAACAAAAAGTTTTATAGAAGATAAAAATTAGTCATTTGAAATTTGACATAGACTAATTAAAATTGGGGAATTTGTTTTTAAGAGATACTAAAAATAAAAATTTGAAACAGTTAAGGAACCAAAATAAATAATGTAATACTATGTCAGCATGTTATAGAAAATATTATAACATTTGTTTTTTTTCTGATACAATGGATCCCCGTAAAGGGTAAGTGTAGAGCATACTTGCATCTATCAAAATTAAATGCAAGTATAATCTTAAAAACAAATTAGTGTCTCATGCACGCTGTTATTTATAAAGAGAATGCTAAAATATATTTTTTGTCCTCATAAATAGAAAATGTTTGAAATTCATTCAAGCAAAATTTTCAGCACATTTTTTGTTCTCACAAAATTGAAATGTGTCGTTTTTTTGTCCGAACGTAGGTTTGGATAAATATGAACTAGGGATGATAAAGTGTACTCAGATCCCACGGGTACTCGCAAAAATATTCGCACATTGGTAGGATAATTACCCTCTTATTGGGGATGGATTCGGGGCTGGTATTTACTCGCAAAAATTGAATAAGGATGGGTGCGGGTACCAGTACTATAGTACCCATCCCACCCCACACCTATTATATATATTAGTTTATCTAAAATATCTTATATATATATATATATATATATATATATATATATATATTACTAATTATTAATTTAATGGGAATTGGTAGAAACCTAAGCTTTTGTTGATGCACAATTAAATGTCGTTCCTTTAAGTGAGTTATGGATAATACATTTGGAAAGTATTGTAGATTGGGTTACATAGTAGTGCACAAAATATCATGTGAATTTACCCGCAATATTTTTTTTATTGCTTCAAATTTAAAATTAATATAAATCATATTTTATTTGATGAAATTTTTTCTTTATTTTGTTAAAAGTGAGTGAATTCGTAGTTAAAAATTGATCTTAATCAATTAATCATCATATTTTTTGTTTTTTAATAGCTAGATAAACTTTGTATATAATATTTAGTATATAAAACAAAATTATTCATAAAAAAATATGAAAAACTTAAACACAATTACTATGTAGAATTTAGTATAAGTCATATCAAAACATAAATTGACTGGAATATATATTTTATTATGCAACATATACAACCCTCATTGAACAAGTTTCTCATTCTAACGTAATTATTTTTGAACTAACTACAAAATTAATTATATAAAGTACCATCACATGTATTCTACTAATATATAATATAAAATTATAATTTAAATAGTTTCAATGTATTTTTTTTCCAGGTCTTAAAAAATATTATCACGTGACGTGAAAGTTTTTAATGATTATGTTAAATCATAAATGATTAAAAAATTACATTTAAGAATGATTTATTAGATAATTATGTTTATGATACTGTTTTTTATGACTTATGCTTGAATTACTTTAGGTTATATTTGAATGTTTTTAATGTAATATTTGGATGAATGAATAGTGAATTTTCAATTTAGTTGTATTAATTTTTAATTAATATTTCTTTTATTGATTTGTTGACTTTTTATATAAGTAAAGGGCAAGTATGGATATATAGGTTCCTAGCTATTACGAGAATGACTATTAAAGTTGCTACTTGCGAGGGTATGGACTCGAGTACTAATATTTTTTAAACGCGGGTATGGGGATGGGTACTCTAATACGTTACCATACCCTATCCATTGCCATCCCTAATTTAAACTTGTCATTTTTTTACATTGATTATTCATATAACTCATGTAAAATGTGACATTTTTTACATTAATTGTACATATAATTGATGTACAAAAGTAATGCGTGTAGATTTGGATGTCCAATTCTTGCCCTGGACCAAAAAATGATACATTTCAATTTTGTATGGTTAAAAAACATATTTTATTCTAAAGAGAAATCAAATATTTAAGGAATGATAGACTCCATAAAATGATAATATTTATAATAAAAAAATTAGAATGGTGGTAAGCTAATTTACATCAAAGTTGAACTCTATGTTAAAATAAAAAATAAGGTAATTGTAATAACGGAAAAATATGTTTTTAGTCTTATACTTTCATGTCTTATACTTTCATGAAACCTTATTTTTAGTTATGTAGTTTTATATCATATAATTTAGTTCCTGTATTTTACAAAAAAACTTATTTTTAGTCCATCCTCACAAATGGTGTTGACGTCATTTTCTACATGACAAATATATTTCATTATCTATATATTATGGGAATTCATGAAAACAACATTCAAGAAACAAATAAAATAAAAAGAAGATGTAAGAACAAATATGCAACATCTGATGAATAATAATGATGGAAATGAAGATAAAAATTAAGCCCTTGAAAATTATGGTTCAATCTATTTGGAGGAGACATATTACATTTTTTTTTAAAAATCCATATCATTTTAATCAAATTAAAAAAATGCATTATGTTAATGCCGTTTGTGAGAATTATGTGAAGAATAACTAAAAATAAGTTTTATGTAAAATATATAGATTAAATTGAATGATATGAAATTTTGAAGATTAAAATTAAGATTTTATGAAAATACATTGACTAAAAAGATTTTTTTCCCTTGTAATAATAATGGATACATAAATCATATTCATCTTCAACTGTCTCAGAAACCATTTTAGTTGGATAATTTGAATGTTGGACTTTAACCTTTGTCGTGTAAAGGAAGTGAAGAGGTTTCTTCTTGTATTGTTGCATTTGGACAGATTTTATGCAGAGTCTTATTTGTCAAATAACAATAGTTGTTCATCATATCGGTATGCTTTTAATGGATATGGGGTTATTAATCATTATCTTGTAACTTTTTATAACTATATCTCATATACATAAAGAATATTCCTATGGAACAATGTCGTATTTATAAAATAAAGAAATAGTAAATAAAAAATGATTTATTAAAATGATTTTTAATATATAATAATATTTTAAATAATTTCAATAATAAACATTTTAATTTGATTACTTTGAAATAAATTTATAAATACTAATTAATTTTTATTATATATATTTAAATTTAAAATAATTGATAGTAAGTTATATAAAATAATAATTAATGATATTCAAAACCTGCTTAAAATAATTATTGGATTTTTGATCTACTCATGATTTTTTTTCAATATTTACAAAATTTGTTCGAATTATTAAACTATCATTAATTATACTATAGTCCAACCCAATTTTTAGTTAAATCAGTTTACACTAACACCCCTAGGCCCTAGTTGAGAGAACCCTGTTCTTTTATCCTCCTTTAGATCTCTCGAATTATGTTGATCTAACATATTATATATATATATATATATATATCATTTTATTTTATTTTATTTTAACTATAATTAGGTCTTTGGCTCTCTAGTAAAACATTAAGATATCACCATAAATTTTGATTTTTAATTCAAATTGATTATAAAATTAATCTTGGATGCAAAATTTAATTACACTTAAACTTTTTGCATGTTTCTAAAAATGTATTATAAGAAAATCAAATCTAAATTCTCTCAGCATATTAATACAATATGAGCATAAGATACGTGAATATGGAAGAAATGAACATCATGAAATCAGAAACATGAGATAGAGACCCTAACCTATTATTACTTTCTTTTTCGGGGGCATACGTTACATATGTTTCTGACAAGAGAAGCAAAAAACATATGAGAATGAATGAGGAAGGCCCACAAATAAAGAAATTAATTAGTTTTAAACATCAACGGCAAGTTGAAAACAATAGCTTGATAATGTTGACGTGAGGATTTTTGATTAATTCATCGAGAAAGGCATTGAAGTACCGAAGTGGATATTTAAGTACCATTTCAATAAATACTTGTGTATTACGGGGGTCCGTCAAGTGATTGGGATGAATTTTGAGATTGTTTTTTTTTTTTTTACAGAAAAGTCCGTAATAAAAAAATAGAATTTATTATTGTGACAATGAGTATTTAAGATGATTATGATGCAAAAATTGTGCTAATTTAAAAGACATAGAATTAAATCTTGAAACCTTTAAAGATAGATTTATAATGTACAATTAATAAATAAATATTAAGAATGTTAGATGAAATAAAATAGAATTTTCTCTCTCTTTCATGTAACAAAAACAAAAAATAAGAACAATGTTGAATAAAATAAACAAGAATAATGTTAAATGAAATGAACAAGAAATACATGCAATATAAATATAAAGTTTCAAAAATATACTATATACATAATATAAAATAGTTTTATTATATAATTAAATGAAATGAACACATTATTATATAGTTAATATAATAGATTTTTTATTTTTATGATAATTATTTTAAAGTCATATTAATTTTAATTTTTTATTGATTAACAATGTAAAATTTTACGTGCATTACATTAAACTAAAAATAATAATTATGAATAACAAAAGTAAGAAATAGGAAGGTAAAGAAAAATCTGTTAAAAAGATGGTTAAGTAACATACTCGAATCCGTTGCAGCTAGTTATCATAATGAATCATGATAGACATGTTAGCTTTTATAAAAGTAATGAGTAAATGAAATTCAGTCCCTATTTAATCAAAGAAACATTAATTATGGACAATTATATAATGCTTACACACATATTTATAAACCACTCTCTAACAAAAACTAATAATAGAAATAATTAATATTTATGGATGAAAAAAAAATTATATAACTATAATTTTGAATATTATGACACCTGCTCCATTCTTTGACTTCATAAAATAACTTACAATGACTTCAATATACTTTTAATAATAGCTTCAGAGTTTTATTTTGAAAAAAATCTTCAATCTTTGGAAATTGTCTAAGTGTTGGATTTTTTTTTTCTTCATAAAAGTCTTGGATATATTACATTCATTGAAAAATACCATCTCAATAGGTTGCCCCAACCTTGATTTTTCTTATTATAAGGTCTTGATAAAGTATTATTTTTAATCTTTATCTCAATTCCTCGAATACCTTAGAATTATCAATTGGTCTTTAACTTCAAATCATAGACCTCGATTTGTTCTTTTCAACATCAAAAATCTAAAAAACTCCACTTGTATGAAATCAATGTCTTCAAAGGAATTATCTACAACCTTAACTTCTCATAATATCTTCTTGAAATGTCATTTTGATTATTCTTTACAAGATATCCCAGGATTTTATCAAATGTTTTCACTTTTCATATGTTCCTTTCGATTTCAAAAGTCAAAATGTCTGTCTCAATTTTTTCAACACTTCGTCAAAATTTTCTCCGCCATCACCAACAATCATTATGCAAATATCAATTTTAGTTGCAAAACTATACTACAAATATTTAGACTATGTTGGATATAGATGTCAACTTTAAACTTTTGAAATTTTTAAAAATTAAATAACTTTTCATACTCGTAATTTTTAATACAAAATATTAAATTCAAACCACACAAATAACTTCTAGCCCTACTTTCTAATTCAAGTGTTTAATGATGATTGATGAGGATGACAATGGGGGTGCCTAGATGGAAATGATGATGATGACAAACTTATGGTGATAAAAGTAATGGTGGAGATGATCTTTAGTGGTGACAAAAATTATGATAGTTGTAGCAATGTTTAACCTCAACTTGATTTGATAAAAAAAATGATTATTTTAATTCGATACGAACATTTTTTTCCTGTTTAATCCAGATTTTTTTAAGACAAACGAGAAGGGATTAAAAGAATAGGCAAAAATGGATGTGATTCCAACTAGATTGATACCACCAATGCAATGCCTGCCAGAAGAATCCCAAGAAATCCATTAAACCAAATCCAAGAGCATATACAAAATCATGGGGGATAAAAACCAAATCCATGAAAGCAAACTATTTGAACCTACAGTTTGGAAGACCAATTCTATTTCTATAGAACTCAGCTAAAACAAAATGAGGGATTGCATCCCAAAAAGAAACCTGTAATCAAATTAGCATGAGAGGCTGACAAATCTGCACACAAGTTGTCTTTTATGTAAATGTGGCCAACTAAGAAAGACATTCTTTTTATAATTTCTATACAATTAATCCATCTATTTCTTAGGTTCCAAGGGACTAAATTCCAATCATTAAATGCCTGAAATACCGGCAAAGAGTCACATTCAAGTTATAACTTCGTCCAATTCTTCTCAGCAGCCAACTCAACGGCCAAAATTGCACCCATCAATTCAGCCACAAAAGCAAAATTATTCCCTAAGTTAACAGCAAAGCTTGAGCATTACAAACAACCTGCGGAACCAGGGATGCCTCTAGCTAACCCATCTGTGTGACTGTGTTACAATTCAGATCGTTAACTCAATTCAATTTAAAATTATAATCATGTTACATATATTTAGTTATCTAATTCATCCAAAAATAAAATTGGAGGAAACCTAAAGTCATTGAAAGGTAGGAAAAGAGGATGATAGAAATAAAATAATACATAAGGCGTTAAAACTCCAAAATACATCTTACAAGAGTCCAGAACGTGGAGAGATGATTTAGAGCATTCAGTTACTCTTTATAACACATAAATACAAATAGATACAATGGACAAGAGTAACTAAAACCCATTAATATAGTGAATGTGATATGGCTACTAATAGAGACCCTTGGAATTTAAGTTCCATTAACAAGTTTAAAGCACTAAACTATTGCTCATAGAAAAAAAAATAATACTCTTTTCGTCCCAAAATAATTATAGTCTTAGATTATTTTACATAGATCAAGAAAAATAATAAATACATAAAAGAAAATAATAATTTTATAAAATTAACCTTATATCATCATTAATTCATTTATAGATTTTGCGGTCTACGATTAATATTATAAGCAATATAAGTGAAAAAAAAGATAATGTTACATTAAAAAGTTAAAATGACATTTTTTTTTCTTATACAAAAAGTATAATGGGATGTAGGGAGTATTTGGATATTAAGGATATGTTTGGTAAAACTAGCTAAAAAGTTAGCTAGAAGCTAAAAAGCTAACTGAAAGCTGAAAGCTAATAACTAAAAGCTGAAAAACTAGTTTATTAAATTATAAGTGTTTGGTAAAACTAATTGTTGAAGTAGTTGAAAAATGTAAAATAACAGAAAAATAATAAAATTATAATTTATTTAAAAAAGGGTAATAAGGAAATAGAATAAATTTAGTGAAGATAAAAATGGAAGAAAATATAAAAAAAAAACTAGAAGTTAGAAACTAACATTTTAAAAAATACCACTTCAAGTAGCGTTTCAAAAAATGCTAGAAGGTACTAAGAAGTTACTAATAAAAAATTGTTTATCGAACAACCAAATAAACTTTTCAACTAATAAAAAAATTAAAAGATAACTGAAATACCTTTCAAAAACCTTAATGAAATAACATACGAATTTAGTATTTCTTGAAATAATTAACAATAGAAAATTCATCAATAGGATAAACAATTACTATAAGATTACATCAGCCTTAACTACCATTGATGTATAAAGGTTGTCTATATTCTGATAGCATATAAAGAAAGGAAAATGAATTTAAAATAAGATAATAAAAATCTCTCCAACTCACTTGTTTATAAAATAAAATTCATTTGACCTATCAAAAATATATAATAAATTTATTAGTCTTTGAATTCCAGTCGGAGTATATCTTGAGTTCACCAAAAAATAGTAGCAACTAAAAACTCATCATTACATTCCATTTACCTACTTTTCCAATACATGATTACATGCATAATAATTAATAAATTATTGAATAAAATAAAATAAAATATTTAAGAACAAAATATTTGAATGCGCTTAGTTTAGTTGGGAAAAATTACATATAGGATAAACAATTACTATAAAAAGTGTCTCTCTTCTGATAGCATATAAAAGAAAGGAAATTGAACTTAAAATAAAAATCTCTGCTAATAGATATGCAACTCACTTGTATAAAGTAATAACTTTTTTCAAAAAAATTATAAAATAAAATTCATTATTTTCCTTTCCCCACCCCACCCTAAAAACAGTAGAGTCCAAGTTTCATTCTTCAAAGATTGCTTGACTAAAGAATTTTGATCTACTTGATCACAAGATATTAGATGGTTCATTACCCATCTAATAAAAAGTGACTTAATCCAATCAACCATGAAGTTTCATTTATAATTAGATAGATTAACTAGACTCATACCCAAATAGATTTGATAGTGGATAACCGAATTGAATTGTCACCCCTAGTGTTAGGTCACTCTAGTCTCTAATTGAATAAACACTTTTTTTTTTACCTCCTTGAATAGAAAAACGAAACTAAAACCTTTATCCTTTTAAGTTTTAACTAACTTTAGTAGAAGGCATAGGAAAATGCATTCGGATGAGTACTAGAAAAAAGAAATAGTATTCCAGACGTAATTTTTGGGTAGACCTGTGCTTACCATTTGAGATCTTAGACGAACTTGTCTTCACTACTACTATTATACCCCAAATCAACAAACATTCTTAGCCCTTTTTCACCTAAAACATGTGGGAATTTTCTTCCTGCACTATATGTATTTCAACATACACTATATAATTTATGTTAATGGCAAAAGTACCCCTTCTACAATATATTAAAGGAATGGTGTTGCGTTCTTCTGTTTTGTTTGGCTGCCACAAAATATTGTAGGTCGTTAATGCGTATTGTGCTTGCATTCAGTTGTAGTGGTGTTGGCAGTGGTGGGTGCATGCGTTAGTTACCTGCGTCGTCGGAGCTGGTGGTGGTTGTTGGTGGCTGTCTTCGTCCTGTGGAGGTCAGTTTTTTTACAATGCACGGATTGGGTAATCCGTGTAGATGGTACGGATTACATAATCCGTAAGTGTGCATATGAAAAATAAAGCGTATGGATTGGGCAATCCGCAAGAGAGGTGATCCGTATAATCTCTACGGATTATGTAATCTATATCATATATACGGATTATATAATCCGTATGGTTTGTACGCATAAGAAACAGACGGATTACATAATCCGTGTAGTTTATACGGATTAGGTAATTCGTATTAACATATGGATCATATAATTCGTATAAACTACATGGATTATGTAATCCGTATGGATTTTATTTTTTAAAAAAAACAAAATTAATTTAAAAAATAATTAAAATTAAATACTATTAAGTGTAAAAAGTTATTTGTCTAGGGTTTAGTTTATGGCTTGTAAAGTTTGAGGTTGAATGAGTATGGATAAATTGGATAATTAGCTATGTCATGGTTGATTGTAATTTGTAATAGTTTATGACTTCATTGTTGATAAATATTATGAGTTTGCATAATTGTTGGTTGTCCATGTAAGAAATTTTTTTTCATTTGTGAAGATGAACTATGAAGATTGGATGTATGAGAGTGTTATGTCTGATCATAATTTTATGAATGAAGACATTGAAGAAGAAAATGATGCCCCAGAAAATGATAATTTTTTAGTTGATTGTTCTGCAACTTTCAGTACATCAAGTTGTTTAAAGAATCCATTTAGTTGATTAAAAATGAATTGTCCATTTTGGTAGGTGTTTGATTCCCGTGAGGACGTATTGAAATGGGCTCGCACAGTTGCTTATGAGAATTGTTTTGTAGCTGTAATAATGAGGAGTGGCATGGCCAGTGGGAAGCTGGGAACAACGTCATATGTTTTGATTGGTTGTGAAAGGAGCGGAAAGTATAGGTCATCGAGAAAAGGTGTGGTACCGTCAAATACTAGCACGAGGAAGTGTGAATGTCCGTTTAAGCTAAGAGCCAAACCAGTCCCAGGAGGTGAAGGGTGGATTGTAAAAGTAATATGTGGCAGTCATAATCATGCTTTGGCTACCTCATTGTATGGTCACCCATATGCTGGTTGACTAACTGACGATGAGAAGATCATTGTGGCTGATATGACAAAGTTCATGGTCAAACCAAAAAATATTTTGTTAACTTTGAAAGATCATAATGTCAACAGTTATACAAGTTTAAAGCAACTTTACAATGCAAGATATGCATATCGGACGCGTATTAGAGGCAATAATACAGAAATGCAACAATTAATGAAGCTTCTTCAATGTAACTTGTATATTCATTGGCATAGATTGAAGGAAGATAATGTTGTACGTGACCTATTTTGGGCACATCCGGATGTAGTAAAATTGTGCAATGCATATCATATTGTGTTCTGCATAGACAGTACTTACAAAACAAATAGGTACAGGCTTCCTTTACTTGACATTGTTGGTGTAACACCCACTGACATTTGCTTATTTAGAGGCGGAGCGTGTTAACAATATTGTGTGGGCCCTTGAACGCTTCAGAGGGATATTTATGAAAACTGAATTTTTCCCAGCTGTGATTGTTACTGATAGAGATTCAGCATTAATGAACGCCATCAAAACAGTATTCCCTGAGGCAAGTAATTTATTGTGCTGGTTTCACATTGAGAAGAATGTTAAGGCAAAATAAGACTTTTGTTAGACAAAAGAACACTTGGGAGCACGTGATGGAAGCATGGGGGAGTCTTATTGATTGTGGTACTGAGAAGCAATATGATGATTGCCTTTCCAAGTTTGAGATTGCTTGTTCACCATGGCCGATATTTGTTGATTATGTGAAAGGCACATGGTTGCATCCTCACAAAGAAAGATTTGTAACCGCATGGACAAATAAAGTGATGCATTTGGGGAACACCACCATTAACAGGTAGCCAAATTTCTTTTTTTTTGTTTACTTGGTCTTGTTATTGAATTGGAGAATGTACTCTAAATAGATAGTAATAACATGTGTTTGTTAAACGCAGGGTTGAGTCTGCTCATTGGACTCTAAAGAGGCTACTTCAGAACAGCCTTGGAGATTTATGTAGTGTTTGGGACGCGATTAATAACATGATGGTGTTACAACATGTTGACATAAAGGCATCATTAGAAAGAAGCACACATGTGGTGGGTCATGTTTTTAAAGTCACATTGTACAAGAGATTGATAGGCATGGTGTCCAAGTATGCATTAAACCAGATTGCTACTGAGTATGAACGAGTTCATTATGCGGGCAAAACCCCCTCTCGTTGTGGATGTGTGATGCGAACTACTCATGGTCTCCCTTGTGCATGTGAGCTGGCTAAGATTGTTCTTGGCAACATACCGCTTTCAAGTGTTCATTTCTTTTGGCGAAGATTAAATTTCTCAGATGAAGGTGTACATGACGGGGATATTAACATTGTTGATGAGATGGAGGCTATCTCGAAGAGGTTTCAGAAGCTTGACATGTGCGGTAAAATCACACTTAAGACTAAACTCAAAGAACTTGCATTTCCTGATTCAACTTCCATGCATCCCCCACCTAAAAAGGTCAAAACAAAAGGTGCTCCAAAAAATAAGCATACAAAACACGAAAGATCCACCAGACGAGATCCGTCATACTTTGAGTATGTGGATGAACTACATTCGGTGCAAAATAGTTGTTCCACACATAAAAGGACTGGTTCATTGAATGAACGGCCTTATAAGGAGAGGGACATTCCGATGATCCATCAATTTCATCCTTTTATGCATTCATTGTGGACATAACTGATGTTAAGGCTGATGGAAATTGTGGATATCGTGTAATTATTGCCGCCTTAGGTTATGGCGAGGATTGTTGGGCGTTGGTACGTAATCAGTTGCTTAAAGAACTTGCCGAATGGTCTGATCAATATATAGCCTTGTTTGGTGGCATTCAGAGGTTTGAGCTGTTAAAGCGTTCACTTTTTGTTGATGGTCTCTCAAAGGTACGAAAAAATCATTCATCTTTGTACAACACATGTTAGCTTTACTTGTTGTTATGTTCAAAATATGTAATTAATAGTTAACTTTTTTTTTAGGTGACTATGGATAAGTGGATGGATATTACCGACATGGGGCATGTCATTGCATCCAGGTATAATGTCGTTCTTGCTTCCCTTTCTCTACAGCAAAGTATGACATTTTTCCCGCTTAGAAGCCAACCACCTCAAGATCCATTTGTACATCGCGTGATATGTATTGGCCATGTCTTTGGTAATCATTTTGTTAAGGTATAACTTTAGCGGTCTATCAAATTATTTTTTTGTTGGACATTTTGTGTGGATGAATAATTGTAACTTTTGTGTTAAAATAGGTCGAGCTTACAGATGACTGTCCCCTGCCATCTAAATCTCTCTTGTGATCTAGTCACTATTCGAACGGAGCAATTCACTGGCCAACTCCTTATGTTAATCGCATGAGATTTTACAGTGAATACTTTAATTGTACAACTGACCATGTAGACTTAACATGAATGTTATAAAATGTAAATCTTTGTGTTGCCCTTGGCGATTTGTGAACATTATTTTAATTTTCCAATGAAAGTCTTGAACATGGGTAACATACAAATAAGATATATAAAATAAAGACAAATCACCTTTGCACTCCGCAATAATTACAAAAATAGGTCAATATAAATGACATATAACGTGAAATAATTACATAGGTCGTCACAGTCTAAATAGGAAAAAAAAGTCATGATGAAAATGTTGAATTACATCGCTAGTCATGTTCAAAGTCTAAGTACAAAGGAAATCAATGTGTCCCATCAAGCCATCTCCTCTGTGGACCCCTACGCCAACTGGAGCGCATATATACATTTCCATCCTGAGTAACACTCCGTGCAAACTCTAGCAGGCGCTATATCTCATTGTACGCATCTGTGCCAGGAGTAACCATGCGCATGTCCAGCATGTGTTGTAATCCATCAGCTATCCTGTTGCACATACCCTGAAACAATAACATAAATGATAAGTGGCAATATTCTGAAATATATGCAACAGAAATGTTATTAGGAATGTTTACCGCTTCATGCTGGGGTATCTGAGTCACATCAGCATCTGGGTCAACTGGACATGCCTCACCTGCGCTCCTGACTGGATGAACAGGGTGGGGATCATGTATCGTAGTGGTCAGATGCGTCGGATGTCGACTAGGCTCATCAGCCTCTGGCGGACGGGCAAATGGATGGGATATACAATAAAACCATTCCATATAGTCACGATCGCACTGACTGAGATAGCTGACCAAGTCTCCACTGGGTACAAGATGCTCCGCGAAGTGGGTCTATAGGTCGTCAACCTCCTCTGCCAAAGAAGTGTCAAAGTGAGGCAACTCAGGGATTTGCTGAACAAAGCCAAATTGCCTCATGACCTTCTCCGGCATATATCTGACGATGTGTGTGGTCCCCACCTAAGGTGCCCTGAAAATAAGGAAATCATCTCGAACTCCCTGTGAGAACGATGGTCCCCGTATGACATCTAGCACACGTCATCCATAGTCAACCTATCCAACCGGCGTCTATAGGTTGCAACCGGTAAAGCCTTAGAAGTTTTCCACCGGCAGGCACGGGGCAACCTCTCATCATACTTAGGATCAACACTGACACTTCCAATGGTCGAAAAGTGTTCATAGATCCAGCACTACGGTATCAAATTAGAATTTAACTTAGATAAAATAATGGTGTCATGACATATGAAAGGTTACCGAAATAGTCAACAACAATAGTGAACTTAGATAATGTTTTATAATTACCTGTAGCAGTGATATATATCCTGCAAGGTGCTTCCCGTGATGCTGAGATGCGTAGTTTAGGTTGTCATACAAGTGGACCAAAGCAGTTGCACCCCAGCAAAAATCCCCTGATTGATCCACATCACGAAAAGCGTTCAAGAATACCACACTGATGTGTGTGGCACTCTTGTTCGCGAAGAATGTGCAACCAACGAGGTGGAGCAAATATGCTCTGGCCGCTACAATCCACTGCCTGGCATGACACTTCTCAGCATACAATTCTCGGAGCCACGACAGTCGAACATATGCCCCATGGCATTGTTCGGTCTCACCATGCGCGTCGGCCACTGTCACATCAAGCAACTCCACCAATAATGTGATGGCCCTCCCCCACGTCAACTGCATCGTAGGTCTGGAAAGCTCCCATCACAAGCAAGTGGAACAGAGAAGCAACATCATCTAGTGTCAGCGTCATTTCTCCGATGGGCAGGTGAAAGCTATTGGTCTCTAGGTGTCACCTCTCCACAAAGGCGGATATCAATCCCCTGTCTCCAGTCTCCACCGAGGATGAAATCAGTGGGCTTAACCCAGTACAAGCGACCAATCCTTCAATCTCAGGTGCGGGGGGTCCAAATTTCGCAACCTTGCGTCCATGAGAGGCCAATTTTAGCTCAGGACGATCCTGCACCAATAATGTTGTCAGAGGACATCAAATTTTCAATTTAAACCATCATTATAGGATATACTTTGGCATCCAATTACCTCTCCGTCCCACACTCTAAGGGCGATGTGGTTACCATAGCCTTTTAAAATGGAAGGGTCTTCCGGACCACCTGGAAATCCTTCACACTCACGACCACCTATGTCATCTGCGACATCTGTAGTGTCTACCTGGACCTGCACGTCCTCAGCAACTGGTTCCTCAACAACAGGACCAGTTGCTCGTCGTCTACGAGCAGAGGCGATAGGCCTTCGGCGTTCAACGCCTTCCTCTGCATCACCAGCTCTATCCAAATTTTTATGCAAGTTTAGTGTCTTCACCATATCCTGTACCAATAATAATCCAACAGCTTATATAGTTCACAAATTTTTGCCGCATACGCATAAAAATAAAGAAGAACAACTCAAACAAAACATCACAATCTTAAAACAATAGCCAAATTCTACAACAACAATGAATAACACTTGCATAGCCAACACATAGGTATCTTGCACTAACAATGCCTCTCATAGGAATCATTGTGCTTGACATTCATCTGTCAACAACAATGAATAACACAAAACAATGAATATAGCCCACCCAAGTATCTTGCATGAACAATGAGTAACACAAAACAAATACATACCCTTGTGGCCAATATGTCTTGAACAAACTACCATTTCTAAGTTTGTCAATAGTGGAAATTGAACATAATTTGAATAATGATCCAAATTTGTGTTATTCAAAATAATGATCCAAATAAGTACTCAAATTATAAACTAAATACTGAATTGCAAGAACAATAAGTACACAAATTGCAAGTGCTAAACTAAAGTAACATAAACAAAACACCAAACTTAAACCAAATGTCAAACCCATAATGATCCAAATTAAAAACACCTCAAATCAATATTCCACATCAAATTTACCAATTCAGTTCATTGTAATTTTTGAAATTAAACATAAAAATATCAAAAACCTCAGCCAACTCACTGAATTCAGGCAATTTGTCAAAATTTGTAACACAAGCAACTTACGGATTGGACAATCCGTGTAAGTCTTACGGATTCACTAATCCGTATATGGATTACGGATTAGGCAATCCGTGTGAGTCTTACGGATTACACAATCTGTAAGACTCGCACGGATTGCCTAATCCGTAAGCCTTATACGGATTAGTCAATCCGTAAGGCCCCAATCCGTAAACACCCATTGCCGCTTACCTCACCGTGTCGCGAACAGAACCACCACCGACGGCGCAGCCCAACCACGATCACAGCCACAATCAACTCCAACGACCACCCGGAGCAATGTCACCACCGTCACACCACCAGAGAGAAGAAGAACAAACGCAAAGAAGAACGAAGTCGAGGAAGTCAAGGGAGAGGGAAGAAGGAGCACCAGCTTTTCAATGTAATTAGGCAGAAGGGTATTTTCGGTTATACACTATTACAATATAGTGTATGTTGAAAAGCATATAGTGTACGTAGAATAAGCCAAACATGTGGAGAAGTTTTTAGCCTCTATAACGCTTTCGAGCCCAAAGGATCCATTTATAAATGCTAGAAACAGAAGTCATTCATAACATCCACTAGACAACACTTTAAAGATTTAGTTTAGTTTGCCACAACGTATTACAAAAGAATATTTTTTTATTATCTGTGAAAATAGACAACGTCACAAAATTTATAATAACTCACGTAACTGTTCAACGATCCCCTTGACTTACAGAAGTACATTTAAACATACTAAAACAACAAATAAATAATAAAAAATAATCAATGAAAGAAGAATAAACATAATTCACCAAGAAGAAAATTTAATGGCAATTAGTAAGAAAAGCCATCAAATGTACATTTATTCGATTCTCACTCTTCTATCATCCGAAAGGTTTCTAAACACTTGACTTTCAAGTGTAGAGAATCCCCCGCTACACATTTTTTAAAACATTAAATAAATCAATAAAACATAAGTCTAAAAAACTTTAAAAAAAGTGAGATGGTGATTGCATTCCCATCCTCTTAAAATATAGGAAACTCCCCATGCCGGCTCAGAAGGAAACAAAAGAAAAAAGAAAAATAAAAAGTTACCCTAACGAATTTATGAGGTCTTTAAAATTGAAAATTAGCCAATCAGCTTTTGCAGCAACAGAGTCTCGAAGTTGAACACCCTCATAGCAAACGAACATGTCAGCACCACCTGGTTTACGAGCCTATACGAGGGTGATAAAAAGCATATAATACTATCACACATGAACATGTTATAAGAAAAAAACTAACAAACCAATAACTAAAGGGGGAAGGGAGAGGTGATGGGTTCGAATCTCTCCCAAACTAACAAACTAATAAGTAACTAATATTTGTTGATATAAAAATAAAAACTAACAATGACAGCATTACTTTTGGTCTTTTGTGTGAGATTTAAAAGCTGTTTAGTTTAGTAGGACAATGTACAAAGAAGCAAAAGAACTTATCGTAATATTATTAAAAGGTGTTGGATATCAGTGGTTTTATATTAAAACAATAAAAACAAGTCTAATCATAAAATTACAAGGAAATTTGCAGAGGATTTTTCTTACCTCAAAATCAGTTGCACCATCCCCCACCATAGTTAATGTTTCAAAATTATGAGCCTGAAAATCAGTTTGATCAACTTTACAAGCAATGCAAGTAGTTAAAAAAACAAAAATCAACAAGAGGGCTGAACCTTCTTGATTTGTTGGACAGCAACAGCTTTTCCTCCACTCCTTGAAGTAGGCTCATTTTTATCGAACCCCAGAAACTCTCCAGAGCTTCCAAAAAGTAGTTGATTGGCAAAAATATTCTCTTATGGAATCCCAACTATTGATGCAACAGGCTTCATAAGAAGCGTGCAAGTAGTTAGAAAACTAAAATACCTAATCCATCATCCTTTATACATAGAACATATCAAATATCAAAAGCTCTGCATAAAATTCTTAATGGCATGACAAAGTTAAGCTATGAAAAGCATTTGCATGAGAAGGGCATCCGAAGATACACACTGCTAACTATATTCATTGCATTTCAAAGCAGACTTGCAGGATAGGTTAAGGGCAATGGAAGAGGCCCTGATCAAAATTCCAATATCAGATTTGATCTCCCCCCCACTCCCTCCCTCCCTGATACACAATTCAAAATTCATCAAGCCTCTCATATTCATTCCACATTCTAAATTAAAATTGAGATTTAGATGTATTTTGCAAGAGATATGTTTAGGGTTTAACATTGTGCTAATCTTAATAAGATTATGGGCATGCAAAGACTGTATGTACTAGTTTTGAAATATTTTCAATGGCAGTGTGCAATAAAGATTAAAAAGTCTATCCAAATTCACAATATGTCAGTAACTATTGATTTCCTCCCGAGCCCAAAATGAATCAGAAAAACCATTAATTACAAATATTCTCTGTACATTGATCATTTGACGGAAGCCACCAGAGATCAGATAAACAACTATGCCATTAGCCTTTAACTTCTGGACTAACTCTTCAATGCCAGGGGAAAGCCTGCATATTAAGATGAGAAGTAGAATCATACAATTATTCCAAATCTATCTGAACTAAACATGACAAGATACCCATTGGAGAAATAAAGATTAGAAGGTGTGAAGAGAAAGAAAGTAAACATTCAAGCTTTGGTGATTCAAATATCAACCCTTTGTCTTATCAAAGTTTAAGCTGGTCTTAACTAGGGATAAGTCAATAAATCTTTGTCATAGAGTCTCATTTCTCTACACCACTTTCAATTTATTAAGTGTAGAGTGTTGTTCCTTTCTATATTGTAAGTATAAGTTAATAACAATTAGAATTATAATTTGAATAGAAATGAATATAACTTTTGGCTTTAGAAACCATGCAGCATTTTTTTGTTAGGGGTCAAAAGCAAATATATCTTAAAACTTGCATTAGGTGACCAAATATACACTAGGTAGGGAAAAGCATATATCTTTATTCAGAAATTTGGTTACTGCTAGAAAGTGCTCACATGGTTTGTGGCAACATGCACATCCTGGGCGAGAGTAACCATTTTTGAATCTGTCAATCTAACCTTGCACTTTATCCTCTTATTTTCTGCTGCTTCAGACATGAAAGGATACCCCAAACAGGCACAGAAAACTACTTTTGATAGTCAATGGTAGACCTTGGGAGAACCATGCTGCAAAAGCTAGCTATGGTAATTGGAGAACCCAAGGCCTTATAAACCCCACATTGGAATCCCATACTATCAATGTGGGACTCAAGTCCCATACCTAACAAAAACTAACATACAAAAAGAAAAATACTACAAGAGAAGCAGAAGCCTTATCCCACTATGTTAGGTTGGCTACATGGATCAATTTGCCAGAATGTTTTAGCCCGGATTAATTTGCACTGCTATTGACTCTTGGATATACAAGTACGCATCACCACTTTGTTTTATTTAACAACCAGTATTTGAATCTTGGTAAATTCTGACCGATATCTGTCAAATTTTTTCTGACATGTAACATCACTCAATACAAAAATGCTCAAAATAAATCCCTCCAATGCAAACAAATTAAAAGCCTAAAAGTGCAAACTGGTGCTATAAAGCTCTTGCCATGGTGGGTCTCATGTCTTGGGAAGCATCAGACCTAGGGACGGAACTAGGCATAAGGTTACAGGGGCAGTCGCCCCCCCTAAAGAACAAAGCCTCTTCCCACAAGAAGTCATTTATAATTAAGAAAAGAAAGCTTGCCCACTTTAATATTCATTCCTAAGCCACTGTAACTAGAATGTTGCTGTATATTTATACTCTAATAAGATTGTTACAGAGTTAGACCTTTTCCCAAAAATCTATACAAAAATATATGGATGCACATGTACATAACAATCAAAATCCCAGCAATTTTGTCATTAGTTCATTCTTTCAATCCAAGATTTACAATTAAAATTAGGAAAATAATTTTAGTGTGTTGGTGATCAAACGAAAGTGATATTCATAGAACAAAACTCAAATAAAACAATCATAGAATACCATGTGTTAAATTTACTTTTATACTATATATGATATTTTATTTTCATTAGATTAAATTTTAAATAATCATTGATAGTAAAAATTAGTCTTTTTTTATTTTATTTACTTGTTTAAATTTTCGCCCCCCTTACTAATTTTTTCTAGTTCCGTCCCTGAAATTCAGAGACCCATAACAGGTCTATCGTAGGCAGCCTTGCATTTGCAAGAGGCTAATTCCACAACTAGAATCTGTGACCTCCCAGTCACATGGAATAAAATCTAACCAAAATGCCTAAGGCAAGAATAATTGGGGATTTCACAAGTAATTGTCTAGGCACTGTTTTGCATTTAAAAGCATACTCAAAAAGCAAAATACTGATACATTAATCAATCAAGTTTAATGTTCATCAACACATCAAATTTACTCATGCCAACAAACACTGAAGAATCCTAACAAAACAATTCAGTCTCTCTCAGTCATACTCATACCTTGGAAGCTTTTGTTCAAGAAAATTCTGAAGCTGGGACAAAGAGGGATTGAACAAAGACAGCCTAGCAGCCATTGCTCTGTGAAAATTCAACAACACTTAAATCAAGATCAACATCATCAACATCAACAACACCTTTAACCCAAGTTAATTGGGGTCGATACAAAAAAAACCAAAAGAAATTAAAAAAAAAAATCCCAGTGAAACAATACAACCTAGCAGTCCATTCAGCCACTACCTGTCCAGCCCCACAGAATTCAGCAAGCTCATCAATCCCTTCATCCAAGCACACAGTGCTATCCACATCAAAGCACACAACATCACCATTTCTCCAAAGCTCAAGAACCTCTAACATCACATAACAAGTTCCACCAAAACATGAAGCAACTAACATAAAAACATATTGTGTATACATATAAAATACATAAATACATAAATAATAATAATAACCTTTGGAAGGGAGTGTGTTCTCAAAATGGCCCACGTTGGAGCCCCCAACAGAAGCAGCCACAATGGAACACTGTTTATTCTTCTTCTTCTCAACCCCAATTCCAAATCCACACAAACTATTATTCCTGAGATGCAGGGTTGATGAAGGAAGAAAACGAGATTGGTGGTTTGTAATGCTAAAATAACGAACTGTGTTGATCCCAGAACTCACCAAACCTTCCATGGAACAAGCTGTTTTCCAAATCCAGGGACAAAAAAACGTTGATTTATCAAAAATCCATTAGAGGATCAAGGGTGCTAGATTTCAGGATCAAAAGGGTGTGATGTGAGACTGAGAGTGTATGAATCTAATTGAGTACCTGCAGATGTTAGAAGTGAAGGAAAAGCGTTTGGAGGGGCGTGAGGAAATCTGAGAGGGTTAGTTAGTGAGGTTAAAGGATCAACTTCTATGAAATAGAATAATGTTTTTTTTTTTTTTTCTTTCTTGGAGCAATGATTATTTCTTGTTTTGGTAAAGTATGTTCATTTCATTTGTTGTTTGGTTGAAGAAAACAAATCATTATTTAAGAAGAAATTTTAAAAAAATAACGTGGGTTTCATTTGTTTTCTCTCTACTTTAATTCAAGGTCAAATATTATTTTTGTTTACTATTGTTTCATTTTCGTATATTTAGTTTTAAAATTTTTATTTTGGTCTTTTACCTTTTTTAAAATTTTATTTGGATGTTTTATGTTTTTAAAAGTTTTATTTTGATCTTTTATATTTTTGAAATTTTCACATTTTGATCTTTTATATTTTTGAAAGTTTCAATTTAGTAATTTCTTATAATTTTCGTTAATAAACCTTAGTATTGTTAACTTAAATTTTTGAAATAAATAATTTAAAGTAGTAACAGCTAAAAATTAGATCTATAACATCTTCAACACTATAATTATCATTAACAAACAAATTCAATCTGCAATATGCATCCACCAAACAACACTATAGCGTCACTCCATAGCCACACCGCGACCCAACACCAACTTAGATAAAAAAAATGTGAAATCCCGATAATAATGAGAAGCTTTATACATAAAGTTGTGGTGATGATTTTGTGTCTTGCTTCGATTGATTTTTAGCTGTACTAATTTAAATTAATTATTTAAAAATTAACTTAACACTAATGTTTACAATCAAAAATGTAAAAAAAAAAAAAGACTGAAATGAAACTTTCAAAAACATAAAAAATATAAATGAAATTTTCCAAGACATAAATGACCAAAATATTATTTTTTTAACTTAATGTGCTAAAATAAAACTTTTAAAAATATACATGACCAAAATAAAATTTTTAAAACTTAATATATCAAAATAAATAAAAAAAAAACTAAAACATAATAGACCAAAAGTAACATTTAATTTTAATTTAAATATTTCTTCTTAAGTCTGTTTCAATCTTTTCTTTTCCAACAACCAATCAACCCGTTCATTTTCCTTTCTCAACCATTGAAGGAGGCTTTCATTATAAAACCCAATCACAATCATCATTTTTTTGAAAAACAAAACAGAGGAGGAGGCTACTCTGAATTGTACAAGATAAAAATAAAAATAAATATAAAAAACAGAATTTTGATTTTTAATATATTTTACAATATATGCAACAAAAAAAATATATTTTAAAATATATTCTAATTTTAACTTATTATTCTACGATTAAGGAAAATACATTTTTCCTAGTATATTAGAGGGTGTGTTGCATTGAATAAATATTTATTTTTTACAATTAAAAATTATAATTTATGATAAAAAATACTTATTATAATATAATTAAAAATTGAAATGAAAAAATATTTTTTAACATATAAGTTATATTTTAGATTTGTTTGTAAACAATTTATATAATTATATATTATTATTATTAATTATTGATATTTTCTTTTAAAATAACTATTCAAATGAATGTTAGAATCGAATTTTAAAATGATAAATGGAAGAGATAAGAAATTAAGTTAATATTAAAAGCATAATATTATATCTCAAATGCATGTTAGGAGAGTATTTGAATTTTGAAGATATATTATATGAAATGATTTTTGATATTCAGTTACAATTTATTAAAACCGTTTAGTTGATCTTAGAAACATAAAAAGGATGTAATGGATATGGAAGTAATGAGAACACAAAGAACTCAAAGTTTATATATATAAGAGGATTTGTTTGTGATAAAGATGAATTTATTTTTAAAAATTGTGCACATTTTAATAGTTGATGGTTTATGGGTGGCGTTCATCATATGTTAGATACACAGAAAAATATTTTGAGAGAGGTTAACTCATAAAGGAATTTCAATATTTGGATAGATTAATTTATGCCAAAAAATACGCCAGTTTAGTAAATATTTAAATTATCTTCTTTTAAATCAGCTAATATATAAAAACAGTATAAGTTTAGTTTTGATTTCAAAATCAAGAGCTCATTAAAAAATAATAAAGATGACCTCAGTGTCTCATAGACTTGTGTGGAAGAAATGCATTTATAAATTGAAAACAAAATTAAAATTGTGTGTGTGTTTTTCCAAAAAAATAAATAAATACTCAACACTCAATCATCAGAAAAATTACAAAACCATTGGTTATTTAAAATGACGACAAATCAATATTCAAATTATTGGTGAACAAAGTGCATCTTGTAACATCACGAATTTTCTTTAAACAAAATTTTAATGATTTAAATGAAATTAGTAAATTGAACTTATTTTTTGTAGAATTTTAGATTAGAAGAAACTTTATCAATAAAACTCCTTTAAAAACCGGGTTAGTAAATTCTTTTCTTCTTATTATTATAGTTGTTACTTTATTACTATTATTAATGTTATTGTTGTTATTATTTATATATTATTTTTATGAAAAAGGTTGGATCTAAATGATTTCTTTTCTAGAGTACCTTGATGTTATTAGTGAAGAAAAAAATAATAATTTATTTTAGTCTGATAAGCATATATACAAGATTAATAATGATACATTAAATTTTATATTTTCATCCAATCGTTAATTATTGTTGATATAACTATTTTAATATCATTTTATAAAAATTAATAAATTTATCATACATTATGATTAAATTATAGTATAAAATTATTTTGTCCCTCACAAATCAGATCCGTTACTCTAGCTTTTGACCCAATTGAGACTATGCAATTGCTTTTTGAATTCTTCTTTTCAATTTATATACCTCCTTCTATGGTTTTATTTGTCAAAATGCTCTACTTTAAAAATCGCTTTTTGTAAATCCTTGTAAACACAATGACCTGGTATTTTAAAATCTGATATGTAAAACAATTTTAGAAAAACCTTTGTAAACAAATTACCTCGTAAATTTTATTTTGAAAACTGTATTACAAATGAGAATGTAAAAGAAAAATCCTTGTTTTTTAAATTTGCTTTCAAAACATTTTTTTTTAAATTACCTTATTGAAGAATTTATGAATCATATTAAATTATTAATTATATATATCTTTTTTATTATTTTGTATCATAATATCATATATATTAAAATTATGAGGAGGAATCAACTTACTCCAAGATTAATTTTAAAAGAGTAAATTTATTTAATTTTATAATAATTACCTTAAAAATCATGTTTAATGTGATCCCTAATTAATTAATATTATAAAAATCTCTCAAAATTAAAATCATTATTATTCACGTATTATTTGTGACGTATAAAATACAATAAAAAAAGTATGTAATAAGCATTAGCAAAAAAATTGAGAAGAAAATGGTCTTTAAATTAAAACTAAAGCTAACTGTAATATTTTATCTTAACAACAAAAAACTACCTTTATACCCAAGTCACTACTTTTTCACATAAATGAAAACTTTGTGCATGTCCTTCACCAAAACTAGTTGGTGTAGGATCATACTAGGAACAATGAGCCTAAACACATAGCATCAGACTCCTTGAATCTTAGGTGCAAATGTTAGATATTTTTAATATGTTAGTCTAGATATAATATTAAATCATGTATTAAATGTTATTTATAAGATTTTATTATCCTTATTAAAGTGATTTTATAATGATAAATTTATTGGGATATATAACATCTCATTTGGTGCTACAAAAATCTTTTTCAAAGACGATTCTTTGTGGTTTTTCATGACAGTTTTCAGCCATTTTTGAATTGTCATCGTAAAAAGTCAACATTTTCCACAATAGTTTTTAAATTGTCTTAGAATCTTGATTTCTATATCGATTCTCTTCGAAACCATTTTAAAATTTATATTGTTTTTGTTTTAAAAATGTTAGAAAAATTGGCATTTCTAAGACGGTTCTTTCAAAAAAATATCTTAAAAAATTTATTTTCTAAGACGATTTTTTAAATAACTGTCTTAGAAAATGTTATTTTTTCAAAATCAGATTATGTATAGATGGATGGATGGATGGATGGATAGATAGAATCACTTTTACTTTGAATGTACAATCCTATTATAAATAACACAAAAATGTTCAATGTTATACACAAAAGTATATATTTGCTATAATCAGGTAAAAACTAGTAGATTAAAAGGAACAAAGAGATTGACCTATTACCTCATTAATGGAAGCCATAGCTTCAACCACATCTTTAGTAAAAGTTCTCCCTTGTCCTGATGTCCCAATTAACATTGTTGGCTTAATTTGTTGACAAGAAAACAGTGAAATGTAAGACATTTGAAACTATTGTTCTCTCTAGGTGGGAGTGCGAGAGAGAGACAGAGATCATACCTTAAACAACATTTACAAGTTCCTTAACAAGTTCATGTTCATGAGCCCATGGCTTCTTGAAATGTTGAAGTAATTTTTTACGGGAACTCACAATCAAACATGTGCCAAAGTAAATGTGAACCCTACTACTGGGAGAGCATCAGGCAACAACAAAGAAAAGTTTCACAGTTATCTCGGGGTCGTTGCAAGAGAGAAGATTCCTATTGTACATTGCAATTGGAAAGATGTACCAGACTTCCTAAAGGATCTAGTATGGGATGACATTTTGGTACGCATACTTAGTGAGGTTGTGTTTGACGTGGTGAAAATTATACCAAAAATATTGTGAATCACTAACTTTTATGTTTCATTTGTTGTTGCAGGGAAAATTTGGTATCCCTAAAGCTGCAAAAGCAAAGAAGAAGGTGATGGCATTGGTGGGCACTAGATGGAGACAATTTAAGTCTTGCCTAACAACTAAATACATTTATGCTGACGCAAACAGCCAACGTAAAGACGATCCCTCTGTTGTGTATGGTCTGGACACACACATATGGGAGGAATTTGTTGCAAGCCGAAAAATCCCAAATTGGCAGGTTATAAAATAAAGTTTTATTTAACTATATATGAAATGACCTTGTAAATGATATGGGATTCATAGGTGACATTAGCATCAATTTTTTTTTTTATTGGGAATAAGGAAAAAGGCACAAGAAACTCAAAAAATGAATGATTGCCCACATGTTTTGTCTCGTGGGGGCTATGATTTGCTTGAAAAGAAGTTTATGGAGGAAAAGATTAAGAAACGACAACAAGAAGCAATGAATACTAAAGATTCGTCATCCATTGTTCATCCTCCTTCTCCAATTCCAAGACAACTGAAGTGGAAGATGGCCGGAACAAAAAGATATGGCCAGATGACATCTATGGTCGCACAAAAAATAACAAATAAAATTATGAGTTGAATACAATCGCTATTCTGTTGCATGAACTTGCATATCATTTTCAATTAACTTACCTAATGATGCAATGCTTGCAGGACTCTTTACAAGAACAAGCAACACAAGGCAGATTTATTCCCCAAGGTCAACATGACATCCTTAATGTTGCCATCGGAAAGTCGGAGCACCCTAGTCGTGTTCGCAGAGAAGCTTCAGGTGTCACCATAAGCCAATACTTTGGACGCACATCACGTGCCTCTAGTAGTTCGTCTGCATACAAAAGAGCAAAACAATTGGCTGAATTAATAAAAACCTTAAGGAATAATGGAAGCGAGAATTGGAGGAAGAAATAAAAATTGAGTTATCTCAAATGGCCTCACTAGGTTCAATTCCAGTTGAGGCAAATATATATCAATTAGTTGCCCGAGTGAGCACAAACGGGACTTGTGCAGAAAATCCAGCCAATCCATCTGCTGAAGAACATGCTAATGACGTTGTGCCATGTATGAGGTTGTACATTCAATGCAAGGATTAAACCTGGCTAGTGGCGTTGGGAAAAGTTTATGTCGGGGACTCCACCATTCACAACGTGGCTTATGCAGATGATGTCGTAAGGGTAAGTGCTAAAAAAATTTACGAGGGGACGCGCAAGTGCCATTCCCAATAGCAGAGATTAAGTACGTCAAAGAGACCCTTAACACATTTGTTGCATGCCCACGCATCTGCTTAAGCTAGTGTCACACCAGGTACTTTTATTGGTTACGGAAGTTACACAATTTGGTTTCTTATTATGCAATTCAATGGTAAATTTATGTCGGGCTTAAAAATGATATGTTTTGCACCAATTTAGGATTTAGACAATTGTCCAAAACAAGTGGTTCAAGCTATTCCAAGTCCAAAAAAATGTGGTGGCGATGATCCGTTGAATGAATTGCTTAAGATCCTATATCAACTTTATTACAAACCTGTAGCGGTGCCGTGGGAAGGGTCTAAATTTGGGATTTCAAATGTTGAATCCTCCTTGTTCATAACCTTTTCTGATGTGAATGAAATTATAGCAAGGGACAAGTGTTTGAACATATATGTACTGCAGTTGTGGATCATGTAAGTAAATGTCCAGTGAATGCCTCGTTACAATAAGTACTTTTTCATATTCTTTACAAATAAATATGTTTGATATGTTTCAATTAAAATTTTAAAATAGGTTTATGGAGGACTGGACTACAACGTTGGGTGATAGTTCGGTGTATGGATTTTTTAAGCCTCAATCAATACACAATGCAAAGGATAGATGTGCACAATCTCAGGAATACATTGAAACATGGGTGAAGGATTCACAAAGAGAGGTGTACCTGGGAGTTTACTTGAATCAGTAAGTAAAATATACAAAGTATAACTACATGAAAATGTACATCATTTGCTTATTGCTTTCTGTAAAATGCAGGGTCCATTGGCAGCTTTTTGTTCTTTGTCCTAACAATGATATCATGGTATGGTTTTGTTTGTTGCGTAAGAAGGATGATGTTAACCTAAAAGCCGTAATTAACAAGTAAGTTGTTCAGTACATCATACAATTGCTCAATTATGAAGTTAGGGACATATATGATTTAAACGTTAACCGAAATTATCATGTTTTTTTAACTAAATCAGTGCAATGAAAACATTGAAGATCACTAGGGACGGTAAAGCTAATCCACCTGCACCCACCTAGATTAAGTTAAAGGTTAGTCTTTGATAGAACCCTAAGTATCCATTGCTGATATTTTAAAATTTGTTATTGGTTAACAAGTGGATATGTGTGTTGTTGAATATAGAGCCATGTTCAAATCGGAGGATATGAGTGTGGTATTATGTAATGTATTGGATGTGGAACTTAGTAACCGAGGGTTTGAAGAATGACTGGAGCACGGTATAATTACAGTAACCCCTTAAAAATGAATAGTTTAGTATGAATATGTATTTGTGAATTACATTAAACTGAATTTATTTGAAAAAAATTATGTTGCAGTGGTTTGGTGATGGAACACCGTTGGACATTGACCACATAACAACAGTTCACAAGCAATGGGCAACAAATTTGTTGCAAATTAAAAATAGTCAAAATTCTGAATTGTAGAGGATGTCTATAGGACAAACGGTTATGTTGTATTTCTTGGTTATTGACAACATTCTAAACATTGTGTTACAATTGTTTGCAATAACATCAGCATATGTGGACATTTTATCATCTATATATATGATTGTTTGACTATCTACCTATGGAAAAAATTCCCCAGAATTTAATGCATGTATTTTAAACACACAATATGTATGGTACATATATTTTCATGTAGTTGTTAATGTTGGATTTCATTTTGTTTCTAATTTAGACAAGAGGTGTCTTGCACTTGATTTTCCACATTTAGCATTTAAATTTTGTCCTTCAAATTACACTAAATCCATTTTCTATTGACAAATAGGTTATTATACACCTATGTTCTAGTCTTCCCATTTTCGTTTTGTCACATTTACACTTTCAGTTACTTTGGATCATATTGGTGCGTGACGTCATGTGTTGCACCTCTAATTCAAACAATGGCAGCTAAATTGGGGTTATCACAAGTGACAACAAAGTCATCCCCGAGTATGCTTTTATATATGATATTGTTTCTTATTGTTTTGTCTTATTGATTTGTATCTGGATTAAGTGGATGAATTTTTTGTTAAATGTTGATGATGAACTTGATACATGGACCGCATGGGCATACAACCCTCACACCATCACATTGTTACTTATTGGTGCTTGCTTTCTTATGTAAGTCCATTGGTTCATGTGGTAGTATATATAAAAAAATTGAAAAAAAAATAGGATCAACAACGACGGATTTAAGGCAAAATCGTCTTTGTAAATACACAATCAAAGATGGTTTTGACGTAAAAATCGTCTTCGAAAAAGCATGCTAGAAAAAAAAGGATCAACAAAGACGGTTTTAAGGCAAAATCGTGTTTGTAAATACACACACAATCAAAGACGGTTTTGACTTAAAAATCATCTTTGAAAGCATGTACGAAAAAATATTGATCAACGAAGATGATTTTAAGGCAAAACCGTCTTTGTATATAAACAAACAAAGACGGTTTTGACTTAAAACCCGTCTTTGTAGGCATGTACGAAGAAAAAAAAACAACTTATCAACGAAGACGATTTTAAGACAAACCGTCTTTGTATATAAACAAACAAAGACAGTTTTGACTAAAAAATCATCTTAGAAAGCATGTAACAAAACAAATAAAAAAACAGGATCAACAAAGACAATTTTAAGTTAAAACTGGCTTTGTATATAAACAAACAAAGACGATTTTGACTTAAAAACTGTCTTTGTAGGCATGTACGAAAGAAAACTGATCAACAAAGACGGTTTTAAGGCAAAACCATCTTTGTATATAAACAAACAAAGACAGTTTTGACTTAAGAACCGTCTTCGAAAGCATGTAACAAAAAAGAAAGATCAATAAAGACAGTTTTTACAATCGTCGTCGAATCTCATGGTTTTCGATGACACGCGCGATGACGACGACGGTTGTACAACCATCGTCGTAAGGGGTTTAGAACCGTCGTCGTATTGTTATTTTGTAGTAGTGACTGGTGGACTTAGATTATGCATAGGGGGCCCATTCAAAATGCTTAAGTAACAGTTAAGGTATAACTTTAGTGTACAACAATGTTGATATGATGAGGTAATAGTTGTAAGTTTGAGTATCAAGAAAAGAAAAGAGAAGTTATGAGAGTTAAGACAAAGATCTCTAGAATAGCGGGTCAGCCTAGAGTCCTTAGAACATTCTCTGAGATATTATATCTCATCCCTTTTAGTCTTATGTTTTTACAGGTTAAGTAGATAAACATGCTCAAAGAGAAGCTTGGAACATGGAGCTTCTTGAAGAAAGTTTAGCATAATTTGTATCTCAAAATCTATTGGTTTAGTTTATATACCTTTCTTATGTTTTGTAAGACACGAAAGTGCCAAGATCTTTGTTTTATTTTTGTTCATGTAATTCATGTTTAAATTTTAGTTCCCGTATAGTTAACTATGATATTCTTATATACTAAGTTCTCATAATTTAGTAATATAAGGAGACAAAAGATAACATCATCTAGGTGTTACACATACAGTTGTCATTTATCTATTTGGTGTATGTCATTGGCAAGGGTGATTTACACAAGCAGAGAATTAGTAAAATCAATTGATATAAAAGATAGTGTTATGGGTCAAAAAAGATTATTAGGTGATCTCCACTCAAGTAACTCAGTTTTTCAATTTTTGAAGTTCTTAAATGGATCTCATCATTACACATCACTTATATCCATCTTTTATAATTTAAACAACCCATGTCTACACTTTTTGATATTTTTAACGGTTACAACGCTTCCCTTTCAAAATAATAAGTGAGATTTTCAATCATAACAACATTTTTCAGTCAAAATAATCATTTATTTATTTCCACAATTGATTGTCAATGATTCTACACAATGAAGAAAATCAATTTTCAGGTCCTAGTGTTTTTATTTTCTTACAAAACAAATGAGATTTTCAACCGTCACAACATTTCTGATTCAAAATAATAGTAAATTTCCAATCGTAACATTGTTTCCCAATCAAAATATTTAGTTATTTTTTCTCCAAAATTGATTTTCAATTATTCTACACAATGAAGCAAAAAGATTCTTAGGTTTTCCAGTCAATTGTTTTGGAAAAAAATCAATTTTTCTCTCCTTTATTTATTCCATAATTATCTTAAATCAAACAAAACTCTAAAATTCATTCTATTTTTTTCACTTATTTTTCTTTTTTCTATCTTCATTCACTCTATTTCCCTCCCTTATACTAAATAAGACATTAAAGCAATTAATATGTTAACCTATGCACTTACACATGCCGTGTTAGTCTTTACTCACACTAAATTGACAAAATATATAACAAAATGGTATATGTAAAATTCATTTATATTGTATAATTCATGAGTATTAATTATACTAAGAAGTCAATATTCATAAACACTTGTCATTTATCTACTTGGGCTATGCCATTGACAAGGGTGATTTACAAAGCAGGGAATTAGTAAAATCGATTAATACAAAATATATTGTTGTGGGTAAAAAAGATTGTTAGGAAACCTCCATTTCATTAATTCATTTTTTTCACTTTTTGAGGTACCTTAAATGGAGATCATCATTAGACAAGACTCATATCTACCTTTTATAATTTAAACAACTCACCTCTACAACTCGGCAACTCTAAAAAATTTAATAAATGAGTCACACAAATACAAGCACGTGAGTCTCACAAAATATGACTTGTTAATAAATTAGTCCCAATATACCACGTTTTATTGTGCATGTAGAGAAGCAACCTTGCTAATCTAGATTTCTTGCCTCGTTTTTTTCAATGTTAAGTCAGGTCCTCTAAACCTAACTTCTTAACATCCCATTTAATTTTTAAAAATTTCAAATTATTATGAATCCTTTATTAATTTCTAAGTTTCCTTAATATTTTAATTATGTGGTCATTTTATTTGAGAAAAATTGAATTGGTGGTTAAAATATAATTTCAATGGTTAATTAAGTAAAGTACAAAAAAGAAAGGAAAAATTAAACTCACATAAATTAGATACATAGAAATTAAAATTTTAAGTAGGTTTTCTTCACATTTATTTATAGAATATCCTGAGGTGCGACATGAAAAACACATATGGTTGGAACTTGGAAGTTTTTCAACACCATACATCAATGATTTTACTAATGATCAATCACTGCCTTTGACATTTAAATTTAACTTTAAATGAGATTGTGCATAAAGATCAGCGAAATTGTTTATCATAAGGAGAATCAATGGCAAAAACATAGACAAACCCATTGAAGTCCTCCACATAACAAGCGACCTTCACTGTGTCAAACTTAAGACCACTATGGAGATTAAATATTGTTTAGTGTTGTTATCTCAAAAAAAATATTGGTTGTTGCAATGTTTATTTAATTTAATTACAATCAATTTATGGCATGTTTCGATAAGCTTCTTTAGAAACACTTCTAAAATAGAAAATAAGAAGAAGATAGTGAGATGAGTTTTTCCATAAACAAAAATAAGCTCTCAATCAGCTAATTTTTAGAAGCTCACCAATATATCTTTTCTAAAAGATGAGATGACATCTACAAATGAGCTAATGAAAAACTCATTTTAGCTTATGGAGAAGTTCATTTCATTTTTTTCTTCTTACTTTCTTCTTCTAGAAGTGTTTCTAGAGAAACTTACATCCAAACAGACCCTTAGTGTGATGCATTTGTTAATATTATTTTTGTGTTAATTAAGCTAAACTAACATGCATAATAAACATATTAATTAATTTAAGAGAAAAAGGATTATACATTGATGTGTAAAAAGTTTTACAGTCTTTCAATCATAACTCACCATGTATGATAAATTTATTGACATTTAAAAAATTATCTTAATAATTCAATGTAAAATTATTTTACACTATTAGTACATTAAACTCTTAATTTAATTAAATAAGTTTAATTATTGTTTTATTTTGTTGTACTTTAGTTAATTAAACATTGAATCTATGTTTTAACCATAATTTCAAATTTTACATAAAATGACCACATAATTAAATTAATAATGAGACTTGGAAATTAATTAAAGAATTAATAATTTGAAATTACAAAAATAAAATTACTCTTTAATACGTTAAGTTCAGAGTGTTGGGAAAAGCAAGTATTCACAGCAGAAAAATTACACAAATATGTAATGGTAAATAAAACTTTTCCTGCTTGAGTGAACCTGTGAGAAGCGTAATATACGATAATCTAAAATTTCAAGGGTGCAGAAAAATAAAGATATAATAGCAAGAAGAACACCAACAATTTTAACGTGGAAAACCCCTAGTGTGAAGTACAAAAACGGGACCAAGTCCAGAAAAATATCGACTATGTAAAATATCAAAGAGTACAACAAATAGTTTCTACAACAGAACCTCACAAGTAAATGCTTACTCACTCTTAAAATAGTGGAAATCAACAATGTAACAATATTCAAATAGAGACCCACAACAAGACAAAAATATCTTCTGCCAAAATATGAGAGAAATAAAGTTATGAGTATACCAGATAAAAGCCCACAATAGTAGGAACAAATGGATGAAATTTCATCCAAAACAGAGCACAAATGAGTATCCAACCCATACCACAAAGTGAGCAAATTTTTCTTTTCTCCTATGTGACGGCGCTGGCAGAAGATGAAGAATTGAAAAATGTAGCTAGGGTGCAGTGCCTTTTATGTATATCTTCTTTCTTCTTCTTTTTTATTATTTTATTAAAGTGAAGTTAAAGTGGTTAGCCCAATACTTGAGGAGACCCACCAACAAACTCCCCCTACGACTCAAGTGGAGGCAAATGTCAAATCGGCAATAAATCGACAAGCTTCAAACTTCCCTTTTGGTAGTGTCTTTGTCATCATGTCAGAACCATTATCATATGTATGAATCTTTTCAAGTTCCAGTAACTTAGAATTTAAAACATCAGGTATCCAATGATATTGCACATCAATTAATATGTTTAGATCTACCATGGAATGTAGGATTCTTGCCAAGGTGAATAGCACTCTGACTATCACAAAATAAAATATGTCTATGTTGCTCAAAACCAAGTTCCTGCACTAACTTTTTCATCCAAAGCAACTCTTTACATGCCTCAGTAATAGCAACGAACTCAGCCTTAGTTGTGTTGATTCAAGAGGAGTCATGAGAAGTTGGACAAGGAATCAAGCTTTGGAGTTTTGTGCTTTCAACATGCCTCATTTCAAAAGTGCCATGGAAGCTTAAAGATCAATTTGATTCTTGTAAAAGGAAAGAAGTGGTATCTGATAATCCAGTGTGCATATCATGCATATCATTCATTTAGGATTGTTAGATTGAAGGCTAATGCAAAAGTATTTAATAAATAAGGCAGATTAAAATAAAGTTTTTTGGAAAAATGGAGTTTTCCTGTTTTAATCGATTACAGATATGTTGGCATCGATTATTTTGTTCTTCGTGCCTTCTGAAAACAAATTAAGAATAATGTAATCGATTACCTAGGCTAAAATTGAAATAACAAACTTCCTGTCTTAATCGATTACAGAAGCTCGTAATCGATTACATATCATGCCTATGGCTAACATGTTTTGCTAATTTAATTGATTACATATCGGTTTAATCGATTACATAGTGCATTTGAAAATATTGGTCTTCCTGTCTTAATCGATTACCAAAAACAGTAATCGATTACTCAGTGTATTTGGAAATCATGAGTTCCTATCTTAATCGATTACGTGACGGGATAATCGATTATAATGTTCATAGCTCAAACCCAGAACGTATCAGAAACACTTTAATCGATTACATTCTTGAATTAATCGATTACATATGCTAAATAATTGATTACAGGAGCGTGCTTAATCGATTATTTTCAGTTAGAAAACTGTTATAAATTGAACCCATTGCTCTGTGATTTGAAGAGTTGAACAATTCAAATTCTGGGCAATCACAAACATTCATGAGCTTTCATTAGTGAGTTTTCTGAGTTCAAAAACGTCTTAGCTTCACCAAAATTCATATGGGTTTTTTGATTTGATGAGTGAAGCATCATTGAGACTCAAGGAGTAAGGAAAAGGGATGCATTGAATCTGTTATTCTTTCTTTCAACCTGGTGAATCATACATATGTATTTTTTTTATTGGATTATCAGGTGAATTCGTTCCTTATTCTTTGTGGTTGTAAATCTGTTATTCGATTTCTGTAAAGATTGGCTTATTGTAAATGGGTTTCTTGCATGATAACTAGAGATAGTGTTTCTCTAGGGGTTGCTGAGTAGTGTTCTCGGTGGGGTTGGTCTCTAAGAATCTAATAGTGTTTTAGATCTCTGAACTTTATCTAGGGTTGATAAAGAGAGGCTTGTAATATCTTGTAAGAACATTAATTTACAATAGTGGAACTTCATTCTAGTGTTGAGTGGAAGAACTGGATGTAGCTTCATAGTGTTTGAAGTGAACCAGTACAAAAATTGTGGCTGATCTTTATTCTATTCTCTTCATCTCTTTATTGCTTTGGTTTGTGAATCAAATTATTTGCACAGAAAGATTTCAGTTGTATATTGATTTTCTTGACAGAGAAATTTGATTGAATATAAGATTCTTGGTTTCAAAACAATTTTTAAAGTGATAAAGATCCTGTGGAAACTCTGATTATAAAATTTTTAAATATCAAGATTCAACCAATTCACCCCCCCCTTCTTGGTTGTATTGAAGTATTCCTATCATTTTCAAGTTGTAGACGATGCTACATATTTTTGCAACCTAGACTGCCAAGCCACAGCTCCCCCTGCAAAAGTAATCAAATAATCAAAAGTAGATTTTCTGGAATCAATATCCCCTGCCATGTCAAAATCAGTGTAACCACAAAGAATAGGCTTCCCAATTCCAAAACACAATTTCAAATTAGAAGTACCACGAAGATATCTCAACATCTACTTCACAGCTTTCCAATGCTCAATACCAGGATTGGAAAGAAAACGACTAACAACACCAACTGCATAGGCTATATCAGGCCTAGTGCAAACCATTGTATACATCAAACTTCCTACTTCAGATGCATAGGGAACAGATTGCAAGTCTTCTTTTTCTTTATCACTAGGAGGAGCTTGTCTAGTGCTAAGCCTAAAGTGTGAAGCCAGAGGTGTACTTACCTCTTTAGCTTTATCCATATGAAAAAGTTGAAGTACTTTCTCAATGTACTTCTCTTGTGACAACCACAACTTCTTGGCTTCTCGATCACGAGTAATATGCATGCCAAGAATCTATCTTGTTGGTCCTAAGTCTTTCATCACAAAAGACTTGCTAAGCTCCTTTTCAACCTATTAATTCTAGACAAATTATGACCAACAATCAACATGTCACCAACATATAACAATAAAATGATAAAATCACTATTAGAGAATTTCTGCACAAAAACACAATGATCTGAAGTAGTCTTCTTCAATCCATGTTGGATCATAACAGACTCAAACTTCTTGGACCACTGCCCTTGGGGCTTGTTTCAACCTATACAAATTTTTCTTCAACTTGCAGACATGATTCTCTTTACCTTTCACCACAACACCTTCAGGTTGCTCCATGTAAATTTCTTCCTCTAAATCACCATGAAGAAAAGCAGTTTTCACATCCATCTGCTCAACCTCTAAGTTAAGACTGGCTGTCAAACCAAAAATAACTCTGATGGAATACATTTTAACAACAGGAGAGAAAATTTCATCAAAATCAATGCCTTTTTTCTGACGATAGCCTTTGACAACTAATCTCGCTTTGTATCATGGAGCATAATTGTTTTCTCCAGTCTTTAACCTATAAATCTATCAATTTTGCAAAGCTTTCATGTCCTCAGGCAACTTGACCAACTCAAAAGTATGATTATCATGCAAAGACTTCATCTCATCCTCCATTGCTGCAATCCATTCTTTCCGGTAGTCATTTTCCATAGCCTCTTCATAGCACTCAGGTTCTCCCCCGTCAGTGAGGATCACATATTCATCAAATGCATAACGAGTAGAAGGCAAATGCTATCTAAAAGACCTTCTAAAAGGAACATCAGATTCAACAGAATTACTAGCATCATCATTATCAATATTCTCAACTGGATCATCTGGAATATGAGTAGGGGCATCATCATGATTGTAAAAATCTGCTACATTAGGCATATCTGTATTAGGAAATGGATCAAAATCAACTAAATCATCAGTACTCGAAGACTCTAATTTCTCTTCCTTCCCAATATCTTCAATGGTTTGATCCTCCATAAAAACAACATCACGGCTTCTAACAAGCTTCTTTCCAACCGGATCATAAAATCTATAGCCAAATTCATCATGGTCATAACCAATGAAGATACATTCCTTTGTCTTGACATCTAACTTGGACCTCTCATCTTTTGGCACATGCACAAATGCTTTACAGCCAAAAACACGAAGATGGTCATAGGAAACATCCTTCCCATACCACACTTTATTAGGAAAATCAGCCTGTAAAGCAACAACAGGAAACAATTTAATAACATGTGCAATAGTACAAGCCTCACCCCAGAAAGAAGCTGGTAACTTTGCTTCAGAAAGCGAACATCTGACTCTCTTCATCAATGTCATATTCATCCTTTCTGTCAAGCCATTGAGCTGAGGAGTCTTGGGGGCGTCTTCTGGTGTCAAATACTCATCTGCCTGCAGTATTCATTAAAAGGTCCACAAAACTCGCCACCATTATCAGTGCAAATACATTTCAGTTTCTTACCTGTTTCTCTTTCAACCAAAACCTGAAACTGTTTAAAAACACCAAGCACTTGGTCTTTAGTCTTCAAGACATAAACTCAAAGCTTTCTTGAATGGTCATCGATAAAACTAACAAAATACAGTCCACCACTGAAAGTTTTAGTCCTCATAGAACCACAAAGATCTGAATGAACCAACTCAAGTACCTCTGATTTCCGGGAAGGAGGATGGCTCTTAAAATAAACCCTATTTTGTTTCCCAGCCAAACAATGAGCACATTTTTCTAACCTTGCACATTTCAAACCTGTAAGAAGATTTTTCTTTGCCAAACAATTCAGTCCCTTCTCACTAATGTGACTGAGTCTTTTGTGCCGTAAATCTGACGAACTATCACAGTCAACAGCATTTATAGCATCAACTAAAATTGAAGTTTTCATCCAATACAAACCTGGAAACTTCTTAGCTCGTGCCACAATCAAGGAACCCTTAGTGAGCTTCCATTGTCCACCACTAAAGGTATTAAGATAACCATCATCATCTAGAACACTAATAGAAATCAAATGCAAACGGATGTCTGGTGCGTGCCTGACATTCTTCAAAATCAACTTTGTTCCTATGCTGGTTTCCAAACAAACAGTATCAATGCCAATCACCTTTAACGTATCATTATTACCCATCTTCAACACACCAAAATCACCTGGAGTATAAGATGAGAAAAAATCCTTCCTAGAAGTCACATGAAAACTGGCACCACTGTCAACAACCCAACTAGAATCATCACAAGCAACACTGATCAAGTTCTCATCATAAACAATCAAAAGATCTCTTGCATTAGCAGTGGCAACACTATCACCATTCTCATCATTTCTCTTTTCTTGCTTGCCTTTATTATCATTTTTCAGCTTATAACAAAACTTTTGAAGATGACCTTTTTTACCACAATAACTGCACTTGTAAGTTTTCTGCTTAGACCTTGATCTGCTTATGCACTTGCTTTTACCTCTGTGACCTCCTTCTTGATCCCTGTTTGTACTTCTCCCCTGTTTTCAGTGACCAAAACCTTTGCCTGTGAAGAGGATGCCTGTTGAGTACGTCGTTTGACTTCTTCATTCAAAATAGCAGTTTTTACAAAATCCATGGTAACAATACCACCAGGAGTAGAACTAGTCAAAGTAACACGGAGATTTTCCCAAGAATCAGGTAGAGTATTAAGCAACCAAAGTCCCAAAATTTCATCATCAAATTTTACACCCATGTCAGACAACTGATCAAAGCAACCTTGAAAATCACTCAGGTCATCAAAAATAGAAGTACTTTCCTTATACCTCAAATTCATAGCCTGTTTCAACAAAAACAATTTGTTGTTCCTAGTTTTAGAAGCATACAAGGTTTCAAGCTTGTCCCACAAAGTTCTAGCATGTGAATCATTAGCAATATGATTTAAAACATTATCATCTATCCATTGACGAATAAAACCACAAACCATCTCATGCTCAAAAGCCCATTCTTCATCAGATTTATTATCAGGTTTCTGAGAAGCAAATACAGGTAAATGTAATTTTGTCATAAATAGTAAATCTTTCATCTTAACTCTCCACTTGTGGTAATTAGTTCTGTTCAAACTAAGCATTCTACCGTAATTAGGCTCCACCATTCAATCAAGCAAATTTCCCAAAAAATAAACTAACTCTGATGTCAGCTGTTGGGAAAGGCACGTATGCGCAGCGGAAGAATTACACAAATATGTAATGGTAAATAAAATTTTTTTCACTTGAGTGAACATGTGAAAAACGTAATATACGACAATCCAAAAATACAAAGGTGCAGAAAAATAAAGATATAATAGCAAGAAGAACATAAATAATTTTAACGTGGAAAAACTCATAGTGTGAGGGACAAAAAACATGGGACCAAGTCCAGAAAAATATCCACTATGTAAAATATCAAAGAGTACAGCAAAGAGTTTCTACAAGAGAACCTCACAAGTAAATGCTTACTCACTCTTAAATAGTGAAAATCAATAATGTAACAATATTCAAATAGAGACCCACAACATGATAAAAATCTTCAGCCAAAATATGAAAGAAATAAAGTTCTGAGTATATCAAATAAAATTCCATAATATTAGAAATAAATGGTTGAAATTTCATAACAAAAACACAAATGAGTATCCATTCAATATCAAAGGATGAGCAAATTTTTCTCTCCTAGTATGTGACGGCGCTGGCAGAAGATGAAGAATTGAAAAATGTAGCTAGGGTGCAGCGCATTTTTCGTATATCTTCTTTCTTCTTTTTTTATTATTTTATTAAAGTGAAATTAAAGTGGTTAGTCCAATCCTTGACGAGGCCCACCAACACAGAGGACTCGACTTCTTAATGTTGAAAATATAAATAGAAGTCCTCCATAATAAAACTGCCATTTTTTACTCATTTTTTTTGTGGTGTAAGAAGAGAGGGTTAGCACTTAGCAGGCCGACTTCTCTACATGCACTGTAAAATGTGGTATATTGACAAATTATTATATCTATGTAAAAGAATATTTTATTTTCTAGAGTGATGGCGTGTGTAATTCTCATATTCATTTTTTAAAATAATTTAATTAATACAGATTTTATATATTTATTTTATTTCTAATAGAATTTGAAATCAGATTTTATATTGGAATATACATATTTCATATTTAATTTATTTTTTAAATTTTATATAATAAGTTTAATAATCGTGTAAATTAATATGATATATTTTTTATCAAAGTAAAAATGAAAGAAAACAAATATGTGATTACAGGTATATTTTAAAATATAGTAATTATCGTTAAAAGTAAATTTTAAGTGTAAACAATTAATAAAGAGTCATTTCTAGTTTTTTTAATTTACACAAAAAAAAAAATCAATTCACATAGGTATATTTTACTATTATGAAACATACATATGCATAATTTTATTGATTGTCCAATAAA
>PYAF01000144.1:109184-131414 GCA_007407185.1 Glycine tomentella | reverse complement strand
TATAAGATAATAGAACAATAGAATGTCTTCTATAAAAAAAAATTAAGAATAACAATAGAATGGGTTATATAAAACAGGTAATTAATAATAGCATTTTATAAATTTTAAAAAATTGGTTATCTAATTATATACATGAACCTCTAAACAAAATTGTAAATACGAATTGATTTGAGGTTAAATATTATACATATACACATGTAATTAGACTAATCAATTCGTAAAATATAATTTTATCAAACTAATTGATATCTTATTAATTGTTGTTATACACTTAATATTTAGCTCATCTAATATAGTATTGTTTGGACCATAGATTCATTTACTATAATTACAATTACGGAAAATAAAAATAAAAAATAGAATTTATTATGAGAGAAAAAATTTTGAATTTATGATAAGATAAAAAAATAAAAATATCTGATTATTAAATAATTTATTATATGAATTAAGAAATGAATTAACCAATTAAATTGGAATTGGTTATATTTTGAATATTTATTAATATAGGACAAAGATAATTGAATAATGCCATTATAAAATAAAAAATGAAATAGAATATATTTACATAATAGAATATTTGATTGAATAATTGAATTGAATAATGTCATTTAATAATTTTGGAGGGAATATACATACATATATATATATATATTCTGGAATTGAATATTGACATCCTCTAGGCTAATAGTCCTGTCAGGATAACAATTAAAACAGATTGGTTCATTACTAAGGTTAATCTCTACTGTGCCTAAGATGGATCCGGTGAACTGATTGTGACAGAAGTCTATAAGACACAAAAGAATTGAGGTGTTTAATCCTTCTATGCCTAAAGGTTTAGCTGCAACTTGGACATATCCAATATGCAAAAAATTGTATTTTTGTTTGTGAGATTTTAAAGAACCGTTTAAAAGAAGTTTAATTTCATCAAAATCAGATTTAAGACGTATGTTAATCTTAACAGTCTGAATTATGAAATCAGATTTACCAAAATAACTTCTGTCTGGTTTGTAAAGCTCTTTTTCTGGAATCCTAGGAATCTTCCAGTCATCCAAATCTTGATTGATATCTTCGAAAGAAACTTCTTCTTTGAAGATATTGCGGTTTGATTTGATTAAAGCATTTTCAGCTTGAGACGGATTAAGGGAAGAAGATGAGGGTTGGGAGGATTTGAAAGAAAGTCGGGAGGAGAAAGAGCGAAAGAGAGACATAGCATGAAATTAGTCCATTGATATCATTGCCATCCTTTGGTTCTGTAAAGATATAAAGGTAGATCCGGATGAATTTTACTCACTGAGATATATTCCAGACTTTTTTTTTAATCTCTTAACTGAAGCCAATGAATTTTCAGACAAAAGTTCATATCTAGCGTTCCAATAATTTGTAGGATTTATTGCCCTCAACTCAACGGGACTTACTACCCCAGCAACTCCAAATCAGAACTTTCTCTGTTTATCATACTTACCAGTTAAGACATTAAGATCTTAAATCATTTACAAAAGCAGAAACAACAGAAAGTAAAAGATACATGTCTGGATAATATTTCAAATAGGTAAAAGATACACCAAATCTAGCCATATATTCCTACTTCCCCATCAGGCTCTGATACCATATGGGGTGGAAACGAGGCTAGGGGAAAGAGATTAGAACAACCAATGCATATGGAAAGCAGGAATAGAATACGAAATTCACATGGCTATGAACTATATATGCAGTAGTAATTTAGAACATAAATATAAAGTTAAACTCTCAAGCGCGGCAAGCCGTCGGGAAGAGAGGGAGTAGATGAGAAGAGAAAGATTCAATTCCAGAAATAAGACATTATGCAGCTTACTATAAGATAGATTATCCTTTCCTAGAACTAAACACCATTAGTGTTATCACTAGGTATGTTCTTAAGGATGGCCAGACAGTTAGATCTGAATTCCCTCCGTCGACCAAGTTTATTCTTCCTAATGTTAGGAATGAAAAACATGGCCACATCTATGCCTCACCCTTTAAGTCTAGGGATGAATCTGAACCCATAACTCCTAAGGATATCAAGAACCTTATGGAACAATCCAACTATACCAATAGGTACCTTTAGTCCATAGGGGAAAAATTGGGCAAAAGATCCAGTCTTAGTTTAGAAGTCATCACTTCTTCCTCCTCCTCTAAGACTATTCAGACCCCAATTTTCAAACCTTTTAAAATGACTGATAAGATTAGGAATGATTTTTCTAAACTCAGAGCTTTTAATCAGCCCTCTAAAGAGTCTAAGGAGAAATTTGAAGGATTAACATCCATCATCATTCAGGATACTCCTCAGACATCCCAAGAAGCCCATTCTAGGCCAACCCTCACTAGAGCTAGATCTAGGCATGAAGCCCAAAAGGACAAAGACAAAGAAATCAATGTCCTTAACCAAGCTGAGTCTGAAAATGGAATCTCCGACTCAGATAGATCTATCCAAATTAACCCTATTAGGAATCAGCCCAACTGGAAGCAACCCTCTAAGCTGTATTACCATAGGGTGACCGCTCCTGATCTTCTCCTAGAAGAAAGGGAAAATTCCAAATCTTTTAATGCCAACCATGTCTATGAATGGAACATAGATGGCAAAACCAAGTACCAAATCCTTAATATCCTCCAATAGATGACCATGGTTGCTACAGTCTATGATACATCCCTTAACTGCACGGAAGCAACTATTGTAACTATTTTAGTTTCTGGTTTTACTAGACAACTAAAAGGCTGGTGGGACAACTATCTTTCTGAGGAACATAAGATTACCATCCAGAGTGCTCTCAAAATGGAAAATTATGGCACAGTCCTGACCCAAGATGGTAAACCAATCCCTGACTCGGTCAACCAGTTAATCTTCACCATAATTCAGTATTTCATAGGTGATTCCAGTCTTTGGAAGAATAGATCTGTTAAACTCCTTTCCAATCTTAGGTGGAAGACCTTAGCTTACTTTAGATGGTATAAGGATATCTTCCTCACTAGAGTCTTTACCCGTGAAGACAGCCAAGAGACTTTCTGGAAAGAAAAGTTTCTTGCTAGTCTTCTAAAGTCCTTAGGGGATAAGGTTAGGGATAAGATTCGTAGTCAACACCCTAACAATGAAATTCCTTACAAGCAATTAAGTTATGGTCAGCTTATTGCTTACGTCCAGAAGGTAGCCTTAAAGATTTGTCAAGATGATAAGATCTAGTATCAGCTTGCCAAAGAAAAGGCACAAAATCGCAGAGATTTGGGTAATTTCTGTCAGTAGTTTGGCCTTCCTTGCTCCAAACCCAGAAAATCCAAAAAGCATACCCATAATCCTGATAGAGAGAAGCATAAGAAATTTGTTTATCATCGTTATAAGTCTGGAACCCCACCTAGAAATCTTAGAAGAGAATTCCAGACTAAACCTCCCTTTGATAAGGTCAACATTTCTAAGAAACCTATAATCTGTTGGACTTGTGGCAAACCTGGTCATAAAAGTCAATATTGCAGGCTCAAGAAACAGCTTAGGAACCTTAATCTAGAACCCTCTGTTGAAGAATAGATTAATCAGCTCTTAGTAGAATCCTCCTCTGAAGAAGAATCTGATAAAGATACTTCTGAAGATCACTCTTCAGAAAATCTAAATCAAATTCAAGAGGATGATTTATCTTCGACTGATGAAGATTGTCCTTCTTCTTCCCAGGTTAATGTCCTTACCAGGGACCAAGATCTTCTTTTTGAGGTGATTAATTCCATTTTTTACCCTAAAGAGAAGAAAAATCTTTTGTTCAAACTTAAAAAATCTTTTGATGAACCATCCTCTTCATCTTCTAATAATAACAATTTATTAATTAATAATAAGTTTAATATTAAAAATACTCTTAAAAGGTTAGATAAGAGTAATGTAAACCAGTAACCCTTTAGGACCTTCAGCATGAAGTTAATCAACTGAAAGCTGAAATTCGCCTTATTAAAGAACAACAAATGTTCATCAAAACATTTTGAGCGTTCTGCAATATGGTGATCTAACTGATGAGGCAGAACCTGTTTAGAATAATCAACATTCTGATAATGATTCTCCTGATGATTCAGTTAGTCCTGATATTCCTCCCAAGATTTTTAAATTAATAAACCAGTTAACAATTCAAAAATTTTATATTAAGGTCAAGATTATTGTTGGAACCTTTATCCTTGAGACTGAAGCTCTGTTTGACACAGGAGCAGATTCTAATTGCATTCAGGAAGGGTTAATTCTAACAAAGTATTTTGAAAAAACTTCTGAGTGACTTAGTACTGCTAGTGGGTCTAAGCTTCGTGTTAACTTCAACCTTTCTGACGCTTTCATAGAAAGGGATGATTTTAAAGTTAAAACTTCTTTTCTTTTGGTAAAAAATCTTAAAAATTCGGTTATCTTTGGAACGCCTTTTATCAAATTCATCTTCCCTATAACCATTTCAGATAAGGGTATTTCCACTACTTATTTGAACAAATCCATTACTTTCAGGTTTCTAAAGGATCCCATTGTTAGAAACTTGAACCCAATCTTTTTTAAGCAAAACCAAATCAATTATCTTAAGGAATAAATTTCTTATAAGAAAATTGATGATTTGCATAATCAACCCGTTATCCAGCATCGAGTCCAGTCCTTGTCCAACCAAATCCAGAACTCTATCTGTGCTGATCTTCCAAATGCTTTTTGGCAAAGAAAACAACACATTGTTGATCTCCCTTATGAAAAGGACTTCAATGATCGACAAATTCCCACCAAGGCCCGACCCATCCAGATGAGTCAGGAACTTCTTGTCCACTGCCCGAAGGAAATTTAAGACCTTCTACAAAAAGGATTAATCAGAAAAAGTAAAAGTCCTTGGTCTTGTTTTGCTTTTTATGTCAATAAACCAGCTGAAATTGACCATGGGTCTCCTCGTTTAGTTATCAACTATAAACCGCTCAATCAAGCCCTTCAGTGGATCCGTTATCCAATTCCAAATAAAAAGGATCTTCTTAATCGTCTCTTTTCTGCTAAAATCTTTTCAAAGTTTGATATGAAGTCAGGATTTTGACAAATTCAAATTAGTGAAGGGGATTGTTATAAAACAACTTTTACGGTCCCTTTTGGACAATATGAGTGGAGAGTCATGCCTTTTGGATTGAAAAATGCTCCTTCAGAATTCCAGAAAATTATGAACGACATTTTTAATCCTTACTCTTCCTTCATTATTGTCTATATTGACGATGTCCTTGTCTTCTCTCAATCTGTCGACCAACATTTTAAACATATTAACATCTTTATTCAGATAATCAAGAAAAGTGATCTTGCTTTATCTAAAACTAAAATCAATCTTTTCCAAACTAAAATTCACTTTCTTGGTCACAATATCTACCAGGGCACAATCACTCCTATTAATCGTGCCATTGAATTCTCAACCAAGTTCCCAGACCAAATAATCGAAAAGACCCAACTCCAACGATTTCTTGGCTGTTTAAATTATGTTGTTGACTTCTTTCCTCAGCTGAGTAATCTAGCTAAACCTCTCTATGATCGTCTCAAGAAAACCCCTCCTTCGTGGACTAATGTTCACACTGATCTGGTTAAACAAATCAAGTCACAGGTCAGAAATCTCCCATGCCTTTACCTTCCCAATCCTTCTGCTAAAAAGATTGTTGAAACTGATGCCTCTAACATTGGTTATGGCGGCATTCTCAAACAATCTGTCAATGGCAAAGAACAAATAATTGCATTTACTTCAAAACATTAGAATCCTGCCCAGGAGAATTATTCCACAGTTAAAAAGGAAGTTTTACCAATTGTTTTGTGCATTTCAAAATTTCAATCCGATTTGCTTAATCAAAGGTTTTTAGTTTGTGTTGATTGTAAATCTGCAAAAAAGATTTTACAAAAAGATGTTAAAAACCTTACATCTAAATAGATTTTTGCCAGATGGCAAGCTATTTTGAGTATCTTTGATTTTGGTATAGAATTCCTCAAAGGTACCCTAAACTTTCTACCTGACTATCTCACTCGTGAATATTTACAGGGGAGAAACCAGCATTAGTACTCTCATGCCAGATACAGTAAAATCATTTTCCTCCTCACGAGGAAGAGGAAAAGGCAGAACCACCAAACCAAGGCTAGTTGTGGCCGGCCTAATCGCCCATGCAGGGTCCAAATCTTCGTCCAAACAAGAAGAAGGTCCCAAAAATTAATCAAAATCTGGGTCATCAACCTGGAAATTGCCTTAATCTATTACTGGGTCTTCTACCCAGAAATTCGAACCCCAATCCATTTCTGAGCCCATCACTCAGAAATCTAAACCCCAATCACAAACAAAGGTAGACTATGCCATGCCAATCCAAATCCTTTTGGCCCTTCAGGAACAGGATCTTACTCACCTTCCAAAAGGCCTTCCATCCAAAACTTAGGCAGACATTACTTTTGATGAAGAAGAAAGTGAAAGATGTCTGGCAACCATGATCAAAAACATGGTAGAAACCCCTTTAATCCTCCATCAACCAAAAGGCAAAGCCATTGTTCAATAGCCTGAACCTTTGGCGATCCAAAAGCCTAAATCTCAAACCCAATATGTCCCGAAAAACAAGTACCAGGACATCATACAAATGGAACTTGAATTCTAGGGCCCAAAGCCAAACAAAGTCCCCAGAAAATCTTTCCCAGAGATATTCAGGGCAATCAGTACCATTTCAAGCCAATCTCTCTGCTCAAGACTAGACATTTTTATGAGTTTATTCTTATGGACACCAACTCAGTCCAGATTAAACATCATAAAAATAAGGACTCTGAGCAAATCGCTTATTCAACTCTGCAAATCCTTAAAGTCTTAACACCGAAAGAATTTGGAGAACTGAATAAGATAAAAAGGTTTTCTCAAAACTATGATCCCATTGGTTTTTCTTATTGGGATTATCAAACTGCTTGGTATAATGTCTTTAATTTTTAGAATAAAGATTTTATGCATTCGTGGCTTATTTATTTCAAACAAAATATCCAATACAAGTTTCCCTAGTGGTTTTTGCAGTGGTGGAATTTTTATGGACCAATCCTAGAGATACTCCCTTCCGAGGTAGTGTCTGGCCTGACAATCTTTACTAAGAAGTTTGAGCACCCCGATAATGATCCATTTCCGGTGGACTTGCACTTCTTCAGTAAATAGTCTCTCGCCTGGATCTTCCAATGGCGATATGTCTATGGTAATGTATCAGTCAAGGGACAATTGCTGATGCTTCGCAGACAAGCTCTTGTCAAGTGGTGGTCTCAGTTTGACCATTCAAGAGCTAATCCTGAACAGGTATCACTTTGGTTTAAACAGCATCCAACTCTAACCAAAGCAGCAGATCCAGAAGCATGCAAGTTCCTCAATCAAAGATCACAAGTCATAGCGGCCTTGGCATCCTCTACCTCCAAAGAGAAGTTTAAGGAAAATATGAAGATGATCTTTAATCTCTTGGAAAAGGAGAATGAAGACGCTTGCTCCTCATCCAAGAAGCCAACCAAAGAGCCCGCCGAAGCCTCTTCACAATCGTTGGATGATTTCTACTAGAATGAAGACGACTGCTTTGGCATCAATCTTGATAATGACTGAATTCAATCCAGCCACCAACATAAACAATAAGGCAAAAGGGAAAGTGGAGAAAGCTCTTTTTGCTTAAACTGCACCATAAAACTCAATCAATACGCAAGAGGGTAAGTGAAGAAAGCTCCTTTTGCTGAATACAAGCATGGCATCATCATTTCCTGCGGCGGACTACTGTTCGGCACTGTGCACTGTAGCAGTAGGTTTCCCGGTATTTGTCATTGGAACTGTAGAAACATGAAATTATTGTATCTATTTAAGGGATGCGTCCCTTAATCTGTAATCAAGTTTTTCTTTTGTTTCCTTCTCAGAGAGTTCTCCCTAGGTATACCTCTGAGAAATCTTTTCTATTTTAGAGTGTGTAATCTTTAATCTTTTTTGAGAAATAAAATCTTATTTTCTCATATTGCATGTCTTATTTCTAGAATTGAATCTTTCTCTTCTCATCTACTCCCTCTCATCCCGACGGCTTGCCGTGCTTGAGAGTTTAACTTTATATTTATGTTCTAAATTACTACTGCATATATAGTTCATAGCCATGTGAATTTCGTATTCTATTCCTGCTTTCCATATGCATTGGTTGTTCTAATCTCTTTCCCCTAGCCTCGCTTCCACCCCATATGATCCATTCTCAAGTGGAAAATGGAAGGGATCTATTCTTTGTTATGTAAGCTTCCATTCAGCTTATTTTGAAAATATTATATTATTTTAACTTGAGCTTTGAAAAAGGTTAAATTACTTATAAGTTTTATAACTATTTGATAAATTTTAATTAAGTCCCTAAATTTATATTTATTGCTTTTAATTGAATTTTTTGTTTAATTATTGTGAATTTTACTAACAAAAAATTAATCAAAGACTTAATTAATTTTTTTTGAAAATAATGGCTTATCTTCCTAGAGGAGGGGTGAATTGGAGAGTTAAATTTTTGTCAGAAAACTTTTTTATTTGGAAAAGTCTATTGCAAAATTTTCTTTAATGGATCCAAAATTTGAAGATCCCTTTAATTGATAAAAAGAGATGTGATGCTTTGTTATTAAGCTACTTGGTTCCTAGGTTCAATTTTATTAATATCAAATTAATTATTAGATCAATTGAACAAAAGATTACAAAAAACCAAATACAATAATGCAAAGAGATGAAGGTTAGAGAAAAGATAGCACAATAATTTTTATACTGATTCAATCACAACTTGTGATCTATATCCAATTTATCCAAATAACCTGAGTTTGGATTTACATGGATCAAATCAATGACTACAAGCAGTCTCACCTCACATGCAATATGCAACCCATATATGCAACTATTCGTGAAACCTACAAGAATACACTACAACTATGTAGAAATCTACTACACAAACACAAACCTTGAGAACACTTCTCAACAACAACCTTATAATGCAAAGAATAGGAAAACATTCACCTAATTAGTGAAAAATATGAAAATGGTGCACTTATCCTATTGCTTTTGAACTCCCCTTCATGATTTCATAGCAAGATCCATTGATTCTTTAGTTAAGAATTTGTTTTTTGCAAGCAATGAATCTTCAGAGTGATGGCACACAAAAGCTTTAAAACTTACTTTGAAATTTCTAAGTGAATTCTGAGAAATGAGTGCCACTCTAAGAGAGTATCAAAAATTCATTTTAATAGAGTTCAAATAAAGATAATCAATGATTTGCTATGAATAATCAATTATTTTGTTTGTTGTCTTACCTGGGTATCGTTAGGAGTAGGATAATCGATTATGTTATCAGATAATTGATTAACTACACATTTTCATTTTTGCTTTAGCACCAAATAATCGATTATCTTAAGTGGATAGTTGATTATTTGCGAACCTTGTGCATATATGAAAAAAAACAACCATGAGATAATCGATTATATTGATTTATTGATCGATTATTTTGTTCTTGGATGAAAACTTATGTTTTTCAAAAACAAACTCAGAACATTCTTCTTCCTTAACCTTTGAAAGAAACTTCTTGCTTTCAAGAATCACTCAAAAACCCATGAGTGTTTTAGTTAATGCAAGAACTCATAAAACTCAGAAAATCACTTTGGAAACGTTTAGAAAGCTTGTGTATGCTCATACGAATTGATCAAAGCCTTGGTTCTATTTATAACAAACTTTTGAAACTATCAGTAAGCGATTAAACGCACCTAATAATCGATTAAAACGCTCATGTAATCGATTAAATCAACCTTGTAATCGATTAAAGTGTTCTACAAGTTTCTGGACATGAGCAACGACAAAATAATCGATTATTCCGTCTTGTAATCGATTAAGATTACAAGCTTCAAAATATCAAAATAGACTATGTAATCGATAACGATCTTTGGTAATCGATTAAGACAGGAAGACAGTTTTTTTCAACTAAGCCTGTGTAATCGATTACTACCTATTGGTAATCGATTCTTCCAGAGAGTCTTAAAATCATGTATAGCAATGTACAACTTTGTAATCAATTATTACCTATTGGTAATCGATTAAAGTATTCAACAAACCAGTTTATATGAAAACAAAGGTCAAATAATCGATTATTCTGATAGGTAATCGATTACATTGTTCTTAAAAGCTTTTCCAGAATGAACTAAGAACAAAATAATCGATTATACCTTTTAAGGTAATCGATTACAACAGTACAAAACAATTTTTCCAAAAACCTTTGAATCAAATTAAAACCTTAGTTAAATGTTAAAGGCTTTGTTTGATTTTCATGAAAAAACACTTAGTTAAATCAATGAATGAATGAGTGAATGCATGAATGCATGGATCAATCAGATAGCTTTCCTTTTACATAAAATCCCAAGTCTTCAAGCATGTTGAAAGCTCAAAACTCATCTTGTATCAAAGACTTCCAAACTTCATGAAGCTCCCCCTGTATCCAACAATTATAACTATGAATCTTACTTGCCTTTGATAAAAACTATGAATCTTACTTTGAATTACCTGAAGAGGATATTCATGATGCAATCTAGCTTATATGCATCTTTCATACCCAATCATGCATTTTAAAGCATTTAACTATAATGTCACTAATTATAATTAATGTAATTTGGGTGATATTTGCATAATTAAAAGGCTTAGTATCAATAAAAGAGGATTAATGAAAGGAGGGACATTTTGGTCTTTGTTTAGAAGTTAGGGTGTGAATATGAGATTGTTGAATGCACCCCTCTCCTCATGTTAAAACTATATCTGGCGACACTTCTCTCATTTCTTCTTCTTCTTCCTACACGACCATAACCCTCCTTCACACCCAAGCACCATTTCTCTTCACTCCTTGATTGGTGGCTGAAAATACTAATTAAGCAAAAAAATGAAGCTCTTCTCCTTGTCCTTTATTGTTGTTGAGTATTGGTTGTGAGCAATTTGAGAAAAAGAGTAGAGTAAGGAGCTGCCCACTTCATTCGAAGTAGCTGGGCAGAATTGGAAGCTATAGAGAGCTTCGTCCACCCTTCAATTTGATTTTTTGAGCTCTAAGGTTGGTACCCTCCTCCTATTTCTCCTTGATTCTTAGAAATCATAAGGTTAGGATTTGGAGTGAAATTGATAAAATGTTGAGTATTGGGAGGGTGGGACAGTTTTAATGTATAATTTGGAGTGTGTAGAAGTTGATATAAGTGTTGAAATGGTGTTCCATGCATGAAACAGACATAAATGTACTTGACAGCAAAGAACGGTGATCTGGTCAGCCATGACGTTTTGTGCATAACAAGAGCTATCGGTATCCAAATGGTTTAAAAATGATGTCATTTGAAAGCTAAGAGGTTTAAGTTTGTTCTGGAATTTTGATGCTATTTTTGGAGGTTCCTGGAATTAATTGTGCAGAGTTATAATAGGCTGTTATACCTTGTTTTTATCATATTTTACTGGTGCAAATGACAACCTTGCAGAAATTATATCTCATTCTAGGATGATCCAAATTGAGTGATTTCAGTGTTGATAAAAAGATATGTATGTGTACTTTATACCTGTAAAAGAACAGGTCATTTGGATGAGTATACTGGTGTTGGCGGGCGTTTGAAAATGGCTGGTTGGACTAATATGTTGCTATCAACACTGGTATAGTGCGTGCAGTTCTGGTATTTTAATTTTTACAGAGGCTATGGTTAATGAAATTGGATGGGACCAGTCTTGTTTGAAAGATGAGAGATAGATCTATATGCCTCTAAATTTCCTTGATTTTAGGAGCTTCCTACAGGGATTTACGATTTTCTTAAGTGGGTACAAATCTGCATAATTTTATGCATGAAAATTCTATGTTCCATGTGTTTTAGTATAATTAAATGCCTTATACGGATAGGAGGGTTGTTGATTCATGTTTGTGTGCCTTTGTATAGGGTGTGACACCGAGGGTGTCAGTGGCGGAGACCACAGTTCAGGGATTGGACAACAGAGCATTGTTTTGCCAGGTGAGCTCTAGTTCTTGGGGTTTTTCCCCTCTGAGTTCCACCATACTCCGAGGGAGTGACGGTTGCATACATGATTCATATGCATTGAATTGGATGTTACAGCTTTCCTCATGACAATATGTATGCTTGTTTCTGTACCTTGTGTATGGTTGCCTTTCGGATAGATCTTCTAGCCACAGTGATTGTTTTTGATGATGTATATCTATATCTATATCTATATATATATATATATATATACACACATGTGGCTTCCAATTCTCCTGATGTATTTGTATGGACATTATTGTTTTACCTGCCATTCTTTATGTTATCTAGATCGTAGAGGCTGGTTGTACTGTCTTAGCATTCGTATATGTATAATGGATACTTATCATACATGATGAATCAGGAATATGGTTTTGAAAGAAAATGACGATGACATCATGTTTTTGAAAACGCTTCCGTTGGTTTTAATTAATTGATTTTAAATTAATTATTGCATTAATCTGATTAAGTAACTCTTAATACACCAAATGCATACGGGGTGTTACATAAACACAACAATTCTAAAGGCTAATGTTCATTACTAATAGTCCAAATTACAAAATTAGAATTCATCATCAAAACCAAATAATGACATAAGCATAGACTTCATCTTCAACTCATGGTTATGGTCATAAAAAAATGGAAGATTAGAACCCAATTGAGAAAAAGTATTTTTAAAAACCTATCGAAAATTTTAAATTGTTCAAAGAGCTACCTAGTAATTTAAAATTATATTAAAAATCTTACATAAAACATCATTTTTTTAATAAATATTCACAAAAAGTCGATCAATTCTTTATTTCTTCATCAATGAAAAAGGTTGTTTGCTTTCTCTTGAGTATGTGTAAGCCTCTTATTTCAACGAACTATTGGAAAAAAACACATATCTCTCTTTATTCATATTGATGAGAAAATACATTATAATAACCAAGGTTTTAAAATAAAAAAATAAAAAAATAAAAAATAAAAATTAAATTTACAATATTCCGTCGCAAAATGCATTAGATACATAATTAGCGACGGAATTGTTCTTAGCGCGAATAGCGCCAGAAGTGCACTAGAAAACATATTTTCTCTGGAATCTGGCGCGGTTAGCACCAGAGTGGCGCGATTAGCGCCAGGACGCGATCAGGGTCACTATAAAAGGCCCAATTACACGATTTGTGAGCCAAAAACCTATATTCTTCTTTGTCCTTCGTTTTCCACCATTGTTGAATGTGGAAAGCTTCATAAATCTTCATTCCTTGACCAAAACCTTGAGCTTCCAACATGAAACTTGAAGAAAATCATCAAATGAGCTAAATTCCAACCTTCATTTTCCTTAAAAACCATCAAACGGAGAGATCATTTTCTCTAGGGAACTTCACAAAACTTATGTTTGGCAGGGAAAGGAGGCGATTTACGGACACCCAAGCTTGGAGAAGTTGTCCTCTAGCCTTCCTTGTCGTTTTAGAGGTAAGAAACACAAATTCTATCGATTATTTAAGAATTTGTTCTTGAGGTGAATAATGACCCATTTGAGATAGAGTTGAAATTAGGCTTGGGTCCTTTGGAAAAGTATACTTAGGAGGTTGTTGTAATGCAGGTTTAGCCTTGAAATATTAAATTAGTGGACCTTGGAATTGGGTATGAGAAATGTATGTTTAGGAAGAATGTGGGCTGAATTGATGATGTTATGGTATGTATGGACATTAGAGCTTGCACATGATGTGTTTAGAAAGTTATATAAACGGTGAAAATGTGTTGAAGTAACTGGTTTAGCTACCTTGAAAATCGTTGATATGTGGCTTGAATAGAGTGTTGAACTCTTTGAATTGGCTTATGCAGAGTCTTTGGGAGACTCTAATGCCTTGGTTAGGCCAAGATAGACCCTGCTGAGGGTCTGTGAGTCGCCTATTAGGTGGTTAGTTCTAATAACTTTAAGATAGAGGACAAAGAGATTTAAATGGAAAGGAATAACATTTCTTTTCATTCTAACGATTGAGAACCGTTATTGATTGTTTATATGTCTTTATGTAAGGCGTGATACTGAGATTATTGGTGGTTGTGATCACGAAGCCAGGAGAGTCGGTGTAGCACTGAGAGCAGGTAAGCTCTTTGTTCTTGGGAGTGTTTCTCATTAACTGTGTTCCACCATACTCCTAGAGAGTGACGGTTATTGTATGTCATGTGTATTGAAATTGTGTTACTGCTTTTGTTGAGAACATGTATATGATGTACACTGTGATGATATGTTGTATGTTTGATGAGGTTCTCTGGCCAGTAGAATAGATTACTTATGGACTTCCTTTGGAAATGTGCCTTAAGTGGATGATCTTCCCTCAGAAGTGTCATAAATGTCCAAGTAAGTCCTAAGAGAATGTGCCCTTCAGTGGATGATCTTTCTCAAGCATTGGCATAAAGTCCTAAGGGAATGTGCCCTTCAGTGGATGATCTTCCTCAGGCAATGTGCGCAGAGTCCTGAGAGAATGTGATCTTAAGTGGATGATCTTTTTCAGGCAATAATACGGAAAGTCCTGAGAGAATATGACCTTCAGTGGATGATCTTTCTCAGGCAATGTTATATGTGTATATATTTGCTATATCTGTGTTGCATTCCTGATGTTGGTAGCGCCCAATGGAATGGCACCTATGTTGTCATATACATGTGATATGGTTTATGAGAGTCATGATGGCTGGATTGTGTGATGCCAATTTTGATACTATGTGCTATGGAAGTGAACCAGGGGGAGGAGAGACCTCTAAGAACCCAGAGTTTACTGAGATTTGTATCTCACCCCATGTGTGTGGATTATATTTTGCAGGTGATGCTCAGCGAGCGGACGGTATATCCCAGGGCAAGAGACCCAAGTAGGGATATGGTTCTGTGTGAACCTTAGGCATATATTTTGAAAGCATGTTGGCTCATTTATTTTGGTTATGTTATATTTTGTACCCTTGAGGGGAGGATACACAGTTTATGTACCTTGTGTATATGTTGTATATTTTTTTTGAGAGACTCTTATGTATGTTGAGAGGACAGGGTATATGATACCTTATTTTGTACGTGCCATTATTTTGATATATTTATATGGCTTATGTGGTCCTCTGGCCATATGAAGCGTGTAATTACCATACATAATGTAAAGATGTTATTGTTGATGACGTTTGATGACATCATTTTGTTTGTTGCTTCCGAATTGATTAGTTTTAATTAATGGCTGCGCTTAACGACCATAAATAAATTTTAATGAACCGAATGCATATGGGGCGTTACATACATCATCAAACAAAAAGGCCAACACCATAAGAAAAATAGGAAAGATAAAAAATTTATTTAATGTGGTTCGGACCCTCACCCCTAGATCCACAACAAAGTTTTTAGGACAAGTTGGACAAACTTGCAAACCTTCCCTCCATGTGACCTCTTTTTCTCACTTAAGGTGGTGATCCCCTCTTCAAGTTGGGCAATTATTCTCATCTCAATAACTTCTATATATAGACCTAGCTTATTAATCTTAAAAGAAGAAACAAATTTTTAATTTATAGATAATATCTTTAGTTCTAAACAACATCATAGAAATAAGATAATATCCTTTTTAAATCTAAACAATATCTTAGAGATTTGAAATTAGAAAAAATTCAAATTATTCCCAACAATCTTTCCCTCAATTTAAAAATTTAATTTCATCTTCAACTGTTTGCTTCTAAATGCTTATCACAATTATCTTTCACTCGTTGGTATAATCCTCACAATTTTCTCTTGAGTATTGGACAGTCTCAACTTGCACCGTCGTTAACAACCACCGTTGGACCACATTACTTGACTTCTACATTGCTAAGAAGACTTTCGATACAAGAACCCACATAGATCCACCATCAGTTACTTCAAAGTTCTTCAATACTCATCTTTGGTCACTAGGTCGCAGGATCAATCCACTTTGATACCACTATTGGGGAAAAACACACATCCCTTTATTCATATTGATGAGAAAACACACCATCAAACAAAAATATTAACACCTTAAGAAAAAACAAGAAAGATAACAAAGTTGTGTTTACGTGGTTTAGGCCCTCATCCTTACATCTACGATCTCAAATTTGTTTGATGCGGTTTGGACCTTCATCCCTACATCTACAACAAGTTTTTAGGACAAGCTAGACAAGCTTGCAAACCTTCCCTTCACATGACTTCCCTCTATCACGTATAGTGGTGACCCCCTCTTCAGACAGGGCAATTCTTCTCATCTCAAGAACTTTTATATATAAATCTAGCATCCTAATCTTAAAAGAGGACATAAATATCTAATTTACATATAATATTTTTAGTTCTAAACAATATCATAGAAATAGGATAATATCCTTTTAAATCTAAACAATATTTTATAGATTTGAAATTACAAAATAGCACTTGTAAAGGGGAACCAAAAGTGAAATTAGACAATTGGTGCTTCTAGAATGTGTTTTGTAAGTACAATCAAGTAAGTGTGTGACTTTACGATAAGGTTGAGGGAAGGTGAAGCCTATAAAGGTTGGTAAAAGAATACTTAGGTTGAGTGGACCTACGAACGTGAGAATACTTGCAAAGGTAAGAATAATGACTTGAGAAATGGATCTCAAATGTGTGAAGTTCTTGTTATGTGGAATCTGCCAAAGGAGTGTTGATGATTCTGTTACTTTGCATGGTAATAATGCTACATGTGCAAGTCTGCTTAGGTATTGGTAAGGCAATTGGGTCAGTGGCTTTATGAGGAACATTGGGTTGTTGATGTATTATACTCTGAACTATGGTGGGTTGTGTAAGCTTTGTCTTTTATCTTGGAATGTTGGTCACAAAAAGGTTATTATTGAAAATGATTCAAAGGTTGTTATGGGTCTTATCTCCAAAGGAAGTTTCCTAAACCATTCTTGCAACAACTTGATCCATCATATTCTTAATTTTTGTAGGAGAAATTGAGCCACTAGAGTGAAGCATGTATATAGGAAAGGAAATATTGTGGCAAATTGTTTAGCAGTTATGGCACATTCCCGACCTTGGATGTCACCATTCTTAGTAGTCTTCCACCTGATTGTAGTTTATTACTGCTTGGAGATGTAGTAGCTGGACCTTTCGCTCATAAGGTTCCTTATCTATAGATAAATAAATAAATAAATAAATAGAGAAGAGATAAGGAGATAGATAGATAAATGAGTTAAAATATGTGATAAATAGAACAATGAGTATTGCAAATTTTAAAATGATTTCTATACTAATCTTTTTTTATCAAACAAACTAAATAGTTTTCATCTCTCTCCTTCCTCCCAAGCTCTTCTAAGCTAGATAGGTTATTAGGTTAAGAGGTGGGAGAACGCATGGAACTAAAGGCAAGAATAAGATTTATTGCTAATTGTTTTCAAAACTAGAAGAAAAACTAATGCAACCTTATTTTTATCTAACTAGATTTTGTTTTAAAATTATATTTTAAAATTAAAATTTGTAAACTCAATGATATAAAACAACATAAACATCTAAAACCACATGAATAATTTGAATTATTTTTAAAATTTTGAAAAGTCCTCTTCAGTCATAGTTAGAAAATGGTCTTCTAAATATAAGTTAATTGATAAGTAATATATGAAATATGTGATTTAAAGTGAAAAATATAATAAATTTTAAGAATGCTTTGTAAGGACCCTCATCATGGCGCGGTTGGCGCCAGATCCCACGCTGATAGCGCTAGGGATCTTTGGAAGAAAACCCTGTTAAGGGTGTGGCGTGGATGGCACCAGGGATGGCGCTGATGACGCCAGACCCACTGGAACTTGACGCCCAGAGCGTCAGAGCCACGCGAGGGGCGCCAGAGGTTTCCCAGCCCGCGCGGATAGCGCCATGGGTGGCGCTAATGGCGCGGTAAGTGGTCTAGAAAACCAAGTTTCACTGGAATTCCACGCGGTCAGCGCCAGGTGTGGCGCGAACGACGTTATAAGTCAGGGAAGGTTGGCGCTGATGGCGCCAGTGTGGCGCGGGTAGCGCCACAGGTTTTGGAAGGTGGCGCTGGGGGCGTGGGAGTGGCGCTGGTGGCGCCACATAAACCGCCATGGTGGCGCGGTTAGCGCCAGAGGTGGCACGATCCGCGCCAGACCTCGGGCAGGCCCAATATAAAGGGCAAAACGCGAAAATGGAAGGAAAAAACTGTTCCTTCTTCTTCCCCACGCCCAACCCTCCATGGTTGGAGTGCCCAAGCTTCCTTAGACCTTATATACTAGCCTAAACACCATCCTATGACCTATAAACTTGAGAGAAACAGTTGGAAAGCCTTAATCCTTCATTTCTGCTCTTGAAAACCCCTTTGTGAGTGAGAAGTGAAATCTCCAGGAGAAACTCAGAGAACTTAAGTTTGGTGGAGCCCCAAGGTGTGTTAAGGACACCAGAGCTCAAGGAAGCTGTCCTGAGGTCTTTCTAGTCACCACTGAGGTAAGAAACTCGAGTTTCTCCGATTGATTTTGAACTTGGGGTTTTCTGAGAATTGTGACCCATATGTGATGGGGCTTGAATTAGCCCAGGGTCCTGTTGAGAAACTTGTTTAGAACTGTCTAGTGATGAAGGATTAGCTTTCAGTTTTTGATTAGGTGAATTTTGAATCTTGGCTCTGTGATATGCATGTGTGGCTGTGGAATGAGTCACTTGTTGTTCTCTGGACATGCATGAGCCTTGATTGAGTCTGTGTTGAGCCTGAGAGCCTAATTGAACGGTGCTTTGGTTGAGGTTTAGACCGTTCCAGTGATATATTAAGTTATGGGCTATTGTGAGCCATAACTCAGGCATGTGCTGTACATTGAGTCTGTGGTGACTCAATTACTCTGATTTCAGCTTTGATGGACCTGGTGTGGTCTATGAGAAGCCTAGTGTGGGCTAAGATTGATGGAACCCTAGGATAGGGGATTTCTGATAAGATATGTCCTGTGATTGAATGCCTGTTGAATTGGTTTTGATATGGATATATGCCTTGATTAGGGATTGACACTGAGGGTGTCAGTGGCGGGAGCCACAGAGCAGGGACCGGATTGCAGAGTGATATCTTGACAGGTAAGTTCAGTGTCCCTGGGGATGATTTCCCATCTTGTGTGCCGCACCACACTCCGGGGGAGTGGTGGCCAATGCATGATGCATGCATTGGTAATTGCATTTCCATAATGATATATGTATGAATCTGTGATTGTGATATGATAGGTTTGTGATGGATCTATTGGCCATTAGATAGGCGTTGATGATATCTGCCAGGCGTTGAGGTAGCTCTGCCATGTTATTGAATAGGCGTTGAGGTAGCTCCGCCATATTACTGAGATAGCTCCGCCATATTACTGAGATAGGCGTTGAGGTAGCTCCGCCATGTTTGTTGATTTCGGTGTTGAGGTAGCTCCACCAAGTTTGGATGTTTAATATATTGTTATGAGGGCCAGTGGGCCATTTGCTTGTGATTGCCTGATGTATGTGTTGTGGAACGTGGGCCAGGGTGGAGGAGATTCCTCCATGGACCCTGAGCTTAATGAGATGTATATCTCACCCCGTGTGGGGATTTATGATTTCAGGTGACTCTTCTGTCAGAGGAGAGCAGTCTCAGGGCAGGAGGCCCCAATAGAGACTTGGCTGCTTGACTGAGAAGCAGCAGGGAGAGTTGAAGGCTCAATTTTATTTTGATTGCATTTTGTTTCTTTGATGAGGGATGGTGTGTGTGTACACCTGTGATGTATAGTTCTGTATACCCTCGATGAGGGCAGATATTCTTTTGTATCACCACGGAATGGTGAAGACATTGTTGTATATGTATGTACAGAACTATTTATGATATGAGATGAATTTCCTCCTGAATATGTTGTGGATGTGTATTTATCTGTCTATGGTCATGTATGATAAACTGGATCAGCAAGGGGCGTGATTTATGTGCTTTATATGAATGTCTGCTTTAATCTGTTTTATTCCATACATAATAAATCAAGAAAAGCGATTCCTTGCTTCCGCTGAGTTGTTAATTGTGATATAAGCGCTAAACTGATATTATTAATGACAACGCACTGGAGGCCTACGAGGTGTTACATGCTTGATTTGAGAAAAAATAGAAATGAGAAATAAAAAATAAAAAAATTGATGGTTAAAAATAAAATAAAAAAATTTAAAGTTTTTCATCTGAAAATTAATTTTATCCCCTTATTTTACACACTAACAATTGATTATTAATAAAAAATGATAATTATGTTTGATAAAAAACATGATTCCAATAAAAATCTTTTTGATCGAGCAAATAAATAAAATATAAATTTCGAAACAATTTTTCTTATATTCCTTTGTTCTACAAAAAAAAAGAGAAAATTTTTCCATTTGGTATATGTTTCTTCTCTTTTCCTGTCTCCTCCCTCCATTTACACCATACCAAACATAGTGTGAAAGTTTACTTTAAAAAAAATCTTCATAATCACTTTTTTACTTTATTAGTATTTTCTCATGCAATTTAAATATCAATATATTTTTAAATAAATGTTTTATTGCTCCTAGTGCAAATATTTAATTTTTAATAATGTAATTTTTTTTGCATTCACCACAAAAAGATACTAATATATATTTAATAATTCAAATATTAATAAGCATTATATAAACATTTCATTTTACGTGATATTTTTTTTTAACTAGTTTTTAGATCCATGCGGATGCACGGGTGGCTTCGCTACGCTCCGCCACATTTTTATAAATTAATTTTAATTTGTATCTCTATCATAACTAAAAAAATATTTATTTACGATATTATTGATAAATTAATTTAACTTAATTAACTTTTGTTATCTTATAACAAATAATTAAACTATTATTTTATAATAAATATAGTAACTAAATATTATTATGCTGATTATGGTAACAATTTTGAATTAAATGAAAAGAGTTTAAAAATTTTAAATCTTGATTAAATTTAAATAATAAAATTATAATTTTTTTTAAATGTCACAATTTCATTTTACTTTTATCTACCCATTATTTGATATGATGAAAATTTAAAAATAAATAATATATTTAATAAAAATAAATATTGTTGATTGTTTGATATGTAAATGTGTTAAATACTATCTTAAAAAATGAGATTAAAAGTAATTTACATTATGATATAGTGAATAAGTAATTTAAAACTTTCTTGTAACAAAAATCATTTATACAAATTAATTTTAATTTTTATCTCTATCATAAGTAAAAATATTTTTATTTATGATATTATAGATAAAGTAATTTAAATTAATTAACTTTTGTTGTTTAATAACAAAGAATCAAACTATTATTTTCTAAGAAATCTATTAAGTAAATGGTATAATGCTGATTATCTTAATAACTAAATTAAATTAAAAGGTTTAAAAATACCAAAACTTGATTAAAATTAAATAATAAAATTATAAATATATTTTTTTAAATGTCACATTTCGTTTTGCTGTTACTTACCCATTATTTTATATGATGAAAATTTAAATAAAAATAATGAGTACTACATGTAAGCAGAAATGCAAACCTCATAACAACTGAAAGCATTGTCCCTTTCTCCCTCATAAATCCAGTTAAAAATTAGGCCCAAAAATAAGGATTTTGATCAATCTTTTCCTACATGTTTGCATAAATAACCACTATCGATCAGTCGTAATTCTTACACCGAATCAAAAAATTCATAACACACAAAAAATAGATTTACTATACAGCATCAAATAGCTTCAAGGAATTGAGGAAGATTCTTCACAAAATTCATAGTTGCGAATCAAATCTGTCATTGGTTTTAAAAAAGTTCAATATTGAAGAATGGTATAATCTATAAACATTGAAAATGGACTAACACAAAAGCTTTCTAATATTAGCTCAAAAGCTGATACATGGTAAACTTAACTTCCATGAATAGGTTCATATACAGTGATGTAAAACATGTTGATTTGGAAGATTGCTGAACTAAGGGGGAGCCTTTTGAAGATTAGAGATCTGTAAAGACTTGGAAACGTTTTGACTTTCAACATGCTTGAAGGCTTGAAGGCTTGAAGATCAAAATTATGATTCAATGTAAAAGGAAAGGAAGCCTTCTGATGATCCAAGTTCCAATATGCATACCATTGATAATCATTCATGCATTACATCATAAAAGCTTAAGTAATTGATTTGGAACTTAAAAATTAAGTAAAGCTTTTTGGAAAAATAGTTCTAAGTGTTTTTAATCGATTACCAAACTTAGATAATCGATTACATTGTTCTT